>JABSNV010000651.1:27500-91108 GCA_024085815.1 Flaveria linearis | reverse complement strand
AAACACTTTCCAGATCTCCACCATGTACTTCTTGAATGCGTTGCAGTGGGTCGGACAGATTGTGTCTCTTCAGTTTTGCCTATGTATCTTGAATGCCGATGTATGTGTATGTATATGTGTATGTGTATGCAACGCAGTGGTTAATCTGTCCACCTTTAAAGAAAACTGAATGTATGTGTATGCAAGCAGTAGTTAATCTGTCCCAGGTTCCAGTTTCCACTGCGTTGCATACACATTACAACACTGTCCACCTTTAAAGGGGTGGAGATCTGGAATGCTTTTAGCCCCACTGCGTTGCATACACATATAAAACACATATACACGCATTCAAGATGCAAAAGGTCCATGTAAGTGTTTCTCGATAATTTATCATGGTAAATATGGTTTAAAAAACTTAAAAGTGGAACAATGTTTATATCTCCTCACCCTGAACAGGAGCGTATACAAATTAATGTCTTTCTGACTTTTCCGTGAATCCATGTGTGCTAACTCTTCCATCAAACATAACAGAGCCACCAAGATCCTCAAATATTCTGTCATCAATATCAATATTAAAGAAAGCAATTAAGAACATGCAAAACCATTTAAACCATATTACCTTTGTCAGATTTGATATTTTAGCATCATCCACAATGTTCATCAAAATGAATTTATAGCAATTTGTTTTTTCAGCAATGTTCATGCTCAAAGGAACTCCAAGTGTAGGTGTAAAATCTGCAAAAATCTTTATCCTAGAAATGGTTATGGGGCTTACATCCCTACAACATTCATTACTATAATTACCTCTTGAAATACAACCACTATCTGATTGACAAACAATCAGATGACCGCCTTTGACTTTCTTTGACTTTAATGAGGTATGAGAGGCTTTCCAAGTCCTCTTCTTTGCACCTGACAAAGAACACGAACAATGTTTTGCATCAACATCTGTTTTAGTTCTCATCTCATCTCCACCATTTCCTGTATTGATGCACTCTGGACTGTACAAACAACTTGATCCTGAGAAACTATTACAAAAATAAAGCCGTGTAAATTCAAGCGCATATAAATATCAGTTTTATAACAATATGTAATGCTCACTTTCTATCAAGGAGTTCTTTTCAACACTTTTTCATCTCCAGACTTTAAGAGAGAAGACGGCTGTAATTGTTTGCATAGTTATCTGAATATTCCTTAGTTAAGTGAGCAATCATGAGGGTTGAACCACCAGGAAAGCATAAAGCTTTCCTAATATCTGCCTTAATCCGGTAACTTTCTTACCTCTACCCTTATCGTCTACCTTTCCCAATGATACAATCCCCCTATCATTATGAAGTATTAGAATACCTAAATGACAAAAGCAAGTTACACAAATAGAGACATGATTTCTTCAACAGAAATATTACATCAGCTAACAAATATAGACACTTTGTATCAACCAAATATAATTCTTAATTGAAAGAAAGAAAAAAGGTACAAACAGTAGCTGCTTGTTGACCTGTTTGAGCCAAAATGCTTCAGATTCCACATATGCCCAGCAAAATATAGAGTGTACACCAACACTCTGCAGTCTTTTCATCATTTCCAAATATGAGCTGGCCAATGCCCTGTAAGTATTTAAATCATGTTAAAATCGGTAATCCATTGATTCATATAGCATGCAAATGTTAATTGAAGCACCAAAGGCTCCAATAATTATTCTTATTCAAGATATCATACACATAAATCTTATAACACAGACAATAATAGCATAATAATCACATATGTTGTTCAATACTTGTTCCATTCTCCAGGCAATTTCTGCAATTTTAAACCCAAACCACCATCTGGGTATTGTTCAAACATGATCTCAAACACAAAACAAGCATAAGAACAAAATTAACAACATAACAAAATAACAAAAAGAAGCCCATTTTTATACAAATCCAAGTCCCCAAAAATTAAAATCACTTGTAACACCACAGTGATAGCAGGTCCTGCTTTCCATCTCTGAACAATTTGTTTTTTCACTTAAAAAGTTAGGCAGATCTACACCTCAAAACTTACTACTGTAACAAATATATGTATATGTATATGCGTGTGTGTATGTATATATATTTAGGGGGGGAGATCAAATGAGAATTTTTTTTGACATTATTGCCTCATTTCACATAAGAATTAGCCAATATTTTACTTCAATTTAAGATACACCAGTCCAGATGTTCAATTCGACCACAAAACACATGCAAAATCATCCAATCAATCCAACACGAACAAACGATCTAGCGATTGGAATCAGAAGCAAACCTTATCCAAAGAAGCTTCCGGATCAAGCAATTTGGCGAACTTGAATGGCGATACGTGACCGTTCTGATCTTGCTATGCTGTGATTAAACTTTGCAGATTTCTTCTCTTTCAGACTTGTTAAACCGATACAATAAACAGCGATCACAGATGAAAATGATGATAGCAGAATAGGGTTCGGATTGAACAACAAAGTAGTTGATGGCGTTGGTTGTCGTTAATATCACCATTCCACGCGAACACAGCGGCGGAGGGTCACCGGACCCCAAAATACTGAGATCAAGAGTCAACGACCCCAATACCCCGATCGATTTCACTGTGGGTAACCAGCAGTGGCGGCCAACGGAGCTGAAGGAGGAGATCGAGAGTAGAAGATCGGGGTGAAGGGGCCTGTGAAGGAAGATAGTGAAATGTGAAGCAAAAAGGAGTTGTACTGTGTGGATGAGAGGAGGTACTGCAGCTACAGTACCTCCCCCTCACACACGACATTGGTTTTTTAATATTAATAGAATGGTACATGTTTGTTTGTCTTTAGTGCCATACTATAATAACAACAGAAGTAAAATCAAAGCAGCCACCAACGTGAGGAAAGCCTTAGCGCCATTGACACGTCCCACCAACCTTTAATATTATGTCATTGTTTTTTCTAATCTTTGATGTCGTATTACATATACAATGATTACAACATAAGTTTAGTGTAACGATACGTGTGAAAAATTATATATTTTTTTATAAAGGATTTTCGTATATATTCTGTTTTAATTAGTTATGACTTATACTAATCACACATATAATGTAAGTTTACCTGTCGTGTGCTAATATAGTATTTTAATGTAACGCCCGAAAATTTTGTCAAAAGTAAAAAAAAAAGAAATAAGAAAAAAAAGAAAAATATCCTGTAAGAAAAGAAAAGAAGCCAAATGGAGGGGGCAAGGTGTTTAAAGTACAAAAGTCAAATATTTTATTAATATTTGAAGTATGGCCGTCATATACATAACAACTGCTGCTTTTGTCGACCAAAAGAGAAGAGAGAAGGAGAAGAGCAGATTTCTTCGATTCTAAAAAGAGAAAACAGCTAATCTTGGCCTAGGTAAGTAAATTTTGCATAACTGGTTCGGTTTTACTTGATGTTCGACCATGAAACCGAGTTTTTCATGTTTCTATGTGTTCGGGTTATGTGGTCTTGGTGTTTTAGGTGTTAGAACTTTGTGAAAGCTTGAATTCAAAGAATTTGTTTCAAGGACTGTACAAGGTGAGTTTCTAGACCCCGGTTTTTTACTTGATTTAAATGTTTTTGGGGCTAAAAATGCATGTAAAACATTTTACAAATATTGTGTATGTATATGTGTATGTGTTTGGATACTTTATGGTTGTGTATGTGTTATTCATGCTTAGAATGATAGGCATAAGTCATAATATGTCAGGATTATGGTTGGGACCGAAAATAAGTTAAGTATATGCAAAACAGTTGGTCATGCGCCCAATAGGGTTCATGCACCCAACTATGGCCTGATAATACTAAGTATGGGCTTATGCGCCCAAACAGTACTCCAATGCGCCTACACAGTACCCCATGCTCCCACTGTTATCTTAGAAATTCTAAGTGTAAGCTCATGCACCTGGACAGTAGTTCATGCGCCTAAGTGTTAGGCTCAGACACCCAAGTACACCTCATGCGCCCAAATAGTGTCCATACGTCCGAAATGGCTCATGCGCCTAAGTGTTAAAACGCCTAAGTAAGCCCATGTGCCTGCATAGTGCTAAAACACCTAACACTTCGAAATTTTTTCTGAAATTTTAGGATAAACAGAATTATTAGGGTTTGACCCTAGTTTGACTAAAGGGTTATAATCGTTTATATTATGCATGTTTATGGTCTGCTCTTATGTTCCATATTACTTATTATTGGGTGACTTTACGTGGTGTGTTTATTATCATAAACGTAAAGTATTATCATTATTAAAAAGTGAAAGAATAATGATAAAGAGAAGCGGAACATAAAAATGAATGAAAGTCTTGCACACAAATGAATGGAGGTGCACACTCATGTTGTCGTTAGCTCACTGTGTGCGGTTTAGCTAACCCAAATGATGCACACAGGGTCAATCATTGAGATTAACGGGACCCTTGTAGCATACCCTAGGTGACTGGGTGTGACGCCCTAAACCCGGCAGTGCTCCGGAGGCACGTCACGCAGTTGGATTAATATTTTAAACACAAATCAGAGCTTTCTATTACAGCGGAAAACTTTATACACTATTATATATTAACCCAACTTTTTAAAACATTTTACATATGATTGTATTTAATTATACATTGCTCCATTTACATTATTAACAAGTCCTAAATCCTATGCCAGCAGTTGCTCCGGGATAGCGTCCTTATTGGCTCATACTTGCTTTCCTCTATTATTAGAGGATCCCTCCTTACCTAGCACACAACATACTCAAAACATCAGATAACTGGTGAGTTCTAATTTTTCATTATAACATTAACAACTTCTTAGCACATACAAAAGCTATATATTTATATTGGCAATATTATAAATTCGACTTTTATCATTACTTTGTCCCACTGGACCTATCCCATCGAACGTCGGTTACCCACATCTAGCAACTACCAGTTCCCCGTACCTAGTAACGTCGGTTGCCCACATCTAGCAACTACCGGTTACTACACCCAGAAACGTCGGTTGCCCACATCCAGCAACTACCAGTTTCTATACCCAGAGACGTCGGTTGCCCACATCCAGCAACTACCAGTCTCCCATACTTAGTAACGTCGGTTGCCCACATCTAGCAACTACCGGTTACTATCTCTCATCAGTAGGATGCCAAATAATCATCTAGGGTCGTCACCACAAATGTTCACAAAGCTGAGTGATCGTCATCACTCTTATCAAACTGTACAGTTTCACACCCAGGCATCTTACCCTAACTGGCCTGTTGAGATTTACATCATATTACCATTTCAAAAACATTTCTTTTATTTATTGCCAATATTATCACATTCACTCACACCCCACATATTCTTTCTTTTAGCACCAGTTTTAACATATTTTCATTAATCATCACACCCCATCCGACCCATTGGAATCATTACCATCACGTAATGATTAACAATGTTCAGAGGACTATCTTTTACACTCTACCTGACTCATTGCAATCATTATCATCATGTAATGATTAACAATGTTCAGGTAATCATTTATTACCCCCACTTTCCCTCTAATAGCTTGACAAACTGTTAGAAACATATCCATCATTACTATCACAATTCTGGTACTAAAACATTCAATTCATTTATCATTATGTGTGTGCTAGCCCGAATGTTAAAACCAAACATTTAAAAGGGCTTAGAACTCACCTTATCAATTTCCTCACCACAGTCTACACAATCCACGTACCCAAGATAACTAGTCCTTCCTCTAATCAAGGTATATCTAAAGCATCAATAAACTTATTCTCAAACAGGCCCTCATGCTATTGAACACTTATGCGAATGAGCAATCATGCACTGGACCTATGCGAATGAACCATACGACTGAACCTTCAGTCGTACGACTAGCCATTCATTCGCACGATTGAGTTCTCATTCGTATCCAGTATTCGCTCGTCTTCATTCGGTCTTCCAACCAGGCGACTGGGTTCCAATCACACGACTGAACCTCCATTCGCACTCAGTCGCCCGATTAAACTCTCATTCGTGCGATTGAGCCATGCGATTGAGCCCATTCACCTGAAACGAATCAGCAGCTGTGTTCTTGACGTTTTTGATCCAATACTCACTCAAATTTGAGTTTTAGCCATCCAAATCATACCATATTCAAAACAGATCTTATACACATCGTTTATAATGGTTTCGGATCATTATTTCATCAAAACTTCACAAAACTTAGATTTGAATTCCTGGATTTTAAAATCAGAAATAAACCAGACCAATTTACTGATTTAAACAGGTTATTGGATCAAATTCAATCATACACACAGCTTATAACATCTCCGGATTAATCCGTGATGTTCAAAACTTACCAAAACGGAGTTTCGCCTAATCAATTTCGTGAGAGCAGGGTTTTGGGTGTGAGGGGACAAGAGAACAGAATAGGTGCAGATAGAGATCTGCCCTTAAACCCCCTGCACCGCCCCATTTATCCATACACTCAACTTAACCGCCTCACCTTCAGTCGCACGATTGAACCATTCGCACGACTGAATCGTGCGACTGAAGCTCATGCTCCTACTATTCGTACGACTGAGCCTCAATCGCACATAAGGGTGCGACTGAAGTTCATTCGCGCATAACTTATGCGACTGAACACTTAAACACTCAAACACCTCAACTTAATTTAATTAATTATAACTATAATATAATTTACAAGTCCGGATTTAGAAACCGGATGTTACAACTCTCCCCCCTTAAATAGGTTTCGTCCTCGAAACCAACTATTCAAACAACTGGGGATAATCTCTCTTCATCTCATCTTCTGATTCCCAAGTGAAATCAGATCCCTTTCTATTCGACCACTGCACTTTAACTAAATCAATAGTTTTATTCCTCAGCCTTTTCACCTTTCTGTCTACTATAGTAGTAGGTTTCTCAACATAGTTTAACTTATCATCCACTTCTATATCATCCAAAGGTACATAAGCATTCTCATCGGCCAAACACTTGCGCAACTGTGACACGTGAAAGGTTGGGTGGATCCCTTGCAACTGATTGGGTAATTCTAGTTTATAGGCCACTTCCCCAATCCGTTCTATAATGCTAAACGGTCCTATAAAACGAGGACTTAACTTTCCCCTCTTTCTGAATCTAATAATTCCCTTCCAAGGAGATACTTTCAACATAACTCTATCTCCTACTTCAAACTCTATATGCCTTCGCCTTTTATCTTTATAAGACTTTTGTCGATCCTGAGCTGCTTTAAATCGAGCTTTGATCTGATCCAATTTCTCATTCGTAGCCTATACAATTTCCAAACTGCCCAACTCTTTCTGCCCAACTTCCCCCAACATATGGGACTCCTACACTTCCTGCCATATAACATCTCATAAGGGCTCTCTCAATCGTAGAATGATAACTGTTATTGTGGAGAATTCAACTAATGGCAGATGACTATCCCACCACCGCCGAAATCTATAACACAAGCTCGTAACATGTCTTCAACTGTTTGGATAGTCCTTTCGGTCAACCCATCAGTTTCTGGGTGAAAAGATGTGCTATGTAATAAACGAGTACCCATATCTTCATGAAACTTTCTCCAAAATCTTGAAGTAAAACGTGTATCTCTATCTACACAATAGATACTGGTACCCCATGACGAGCAATAATTTCTCGGATAAACAATTCTGCTAACTTCTCGGAGTTATACGTTTCCTTAATTGGTAAGAAATGTCCGTTACGTGTCAGTCTATCCACTATGACCCAAATGGTATCATAACCTTTAGCTGTACGCGGAAGCTTAGTTATGAAATCCATTGTCAATTCTTCCCACTTCCATTTCGGGATTTCTAAAGGTTGAAGCTTACCATATGGCTTTTGATGCTCAGCTTTAATCTGAAGACATGTCAAACACCTGTTCACATATTGCATCACATTAAACTTCATACCAGGCCACCAATATTCTTGTTTCAAATCTTTATACATCTTAGTAGCACCAGGATGTATAGAATATCTAGACTTATGAGCTTCATCTAACACCAATTCCCTCATCTTAATCGGAACCCACATACGACCACATTTCGTCTTAATCCCAAAACTATTTTCTTCTAGATCCTTTGTTTGACCCTTCATTCGTTCTCGCTTCACGTTCTCTTCTTTCAGTGCTTCTAATTGAGCTTCTCGTAACTGATGCATAAAATCTGGGGTTATCACTAACTTGTATGACTTAACTCGAATTGGAGGGTGTTCATTCTTTCTACTTAATGCGTCAGCAACCACATTTGCTTTACCAGGATGGTAAAGTATTTCACAATCATAATCTTTCACCAATTCTAACCATCTCCGCTGGCGCATGTTCAATTCCTTCTGATCAAAGAAATACTTCAAACTCTTATGATATGTGTAAATCGTACATTTCACCCCATACAAATAATGCCTCCATATCTTCAAGGCAAATACCACTGCTGCCAGTTCTAAATCATGTGTCGGATAATTCTTTTCATGTTCTTTCAATTGTCTGGAAGCATAAGAATCACTCGTCCCCTCTGCATCAATACACAGCCTAGACCTTGATACGAAGCATCTGAATAAATCACCAAATCTTCATTTCCATCTGGCAACGACAATATTGGTGATTGGGTTAATTTCTGCTTCAGTTCTTGAAATGCATTTTCTTGTTCTGGTCCCCAAACGTATTCTTCATTCTTCCTCGTCAGTTTCGTTAACGGGATGCGATTGTGGCAAAATCCTGAATAAACCTTCTATAGTAACCAGCCAGACCCAAGAAACTGCGAATCTCAGATGGCGTCTTTGGAGGACTCCACCTCACTACTGTTTCAATCTTGGCAGGATCTACTAAATACCTTCTGCATTAATCACATGCCCTAAAAACTGTACCTCCCGCAACCAAAACTCACACTTAGAAAATTTTGCATAAAGCCTTTCTTTTCTCAATCTTTCCAATACTTCACGAAGATGGCAGGCGTGATCTCCCTCATTCTTTGAATAGATCAGTATATCATCAATAAACACAATTACTGATCGATCTAACATTGGCTTGCACACCCTATTCATCAAATCCATAAAAGCAGCAGGGGCATTCGTCAACCCAAAAGACATGACCAGAAATTCATAATGACCATAGCGGGTACGAAACGCTGTCTTAGGTATATCTTCTTTCTTGACTTTTAACTGATGATATCCCGAACGAAGATCTATCTTAGAAAACCAACTGGCTCCCTGTAGCTGATCAAACAAATCATCTATTCGTGGGAGTGGATACTTATTCTTTATTGTCAACTTGTTTAATTCTCTGTAATCAATACACATACGCATACTCCCATCTTTCTTCTTCACAAACAATACTGGAGCACCCCACGGGGAAGAACTGGGCTTAATGAAACCTCTTTCTAGCAAGTCTTCAGTCTGTTTCATTAACTCTTTCAATTCTGATGGAGCTAATCTATAAGGTGGCTTAGCGACTGGCTTAGCACCCGGAACCAAATCAATTCTAAACTCAACTTCACGATCTGGAGGAATACCCGGTAATTCCTCTGGAAACACATCTGCAAAATCTCTAACCACAGGAATGTCTTCTATCTTTCTTACAGGCTTTTGGGAATCAATTACATATATCAAATAAGATGCACACCCGGCTCATTAACTTATCAGCTTTTATCATAGATATTATTTTCACAGTTGACTCCTCTCTATCACCATATACATTAATTGTTTTCCCATCTGGTGCTCTTAATTGAATTAACTTCTTATTACATACAATATGGGCTTCATGGTTTGCCAACCAGTCCATACCCAAAACTACATCAAATCCTCCTAACACCATAGGATATAGTTTAACAGGTAATCTATATCCGTCTAATTCAATATAACAACCATCAATCATACTACTAATCATCACATATCTATCATTAGCAGTTTCAACTACAAAAGCTACCTCTAATGGTCGAACTTCACATGCAAGCACATGGCAAAAATCAATAGATACAAAACTTCCACTTGCACCAGAATCAAATAACACATTAGTTGGAATTCCATTCACTAGAAACGTACTTGAAACTACATCTGGCAACGCTTTAGCCTCACTGGCTGTCATAGAATATGCTCGCCCCTTGGCCACACTCAATCCTTCTCCTGACCCTTTCATCGATCTAACCGGTTCAGGCTTTCTAACTACCAATTTGGACATTCGCTTCGAATATGCCCCGTTTCTCCACACTCATAACATTTACAAGGACCTTCACTACATTCATTAGCATAATGTCCCATCTTTCCACATCTAAAACAAGTCCTGCTACCAATCATACATTCTCCCTGGTGTAGCCTACCACGGTTCCCGCAGCGTGGCAACTCATTTCTGGCATTCCTCGAAATTGACCCCTTCTGAACCTACTTTTCTTTTGGAAGCTTGGGTTCTCAAATCTTCTTTGCACGACAGGTTCTTCACGCCTCCTTTTACTTCCTTCCGAAACAACATTACTACCATAAACTTCTTGATACATATCTGCAGCTAAGTTTACCGTCAACTGGTAACTACTCGGAGCAGATGATCTAACCAACTTTCTAACCTCCTGAGGCAACCCCTGTGTATACCTCAAAATTTTCTTCTTTTCAGGAACCACCAAATGAGGCACCAACCGCGCCATCTCCTCAAACTTAGACGTGTATTCCCTATGAGACATATTACCTGCCTGAAACTGCAGGAAACTCATTTCTATTCGATCCATCTCGCCTTTCGGACAAAACTTGTCCGACACTAACTTTCTAAATTCAGGCCACAACATTTTGTCAGTAGCCTCCTCGCCTAACGTCTGGATAATCGTATCCCACCAATACAGATCCTCACCTACAAACGAGTAGGCTGCAAACTTTACCTTCTGATCCTCCCTACACTCACTCAACTTGATCACGACTTCCATTTCATGTGGCCATTTATAAGTGGCTACCACATCCATAGCCCCAGAAAATCGTGGAGGATTACATTCTTTAAACTGACTGTACGTAACTCCCTTTTTCTCGCTAGACCCTTCAGCTTTATCAACATTCCTACTTTCATCAGGTCTAGCTACATTCAAGGCTTTACGAACCTCCTCAGCAATTGCATCATGGAATTGCTGCCTCGTCATACTAAGCACCTCGGTGCTCTCATCAACATTTCTTTCCGAGGTTCCACTTTGCATTCTTTCACTCTCCCTATCAGCCATAACCTATTAAAACGAGATCGGGATTATTTGGTACTCGCATGTAAGTATGTAACCAGAATACTATAAGTAAAGTAAATTATTAATAATGTTGGCCAAGTACTATTAATTGTTTACTTTACTTTTAATATTCTCGTTATTCCTTCTCATGATAGTCCCATCACCTTCTCTGGTTTTAATAAACTATTCTATATAGCTATCCCTGCTGGCATATCTATTTTCTAGTTAAAGTCTAGTTATTATGACACTAGATCCCTTTAACTACTGCTCTGATACCAACCTGTGACGCCCTAAACCCTGCAGTGCTCCGGAGGCACGTCACGCAGTTGGATTAATATTTTAAATACAAATCAGAGCTTTCTATTTACAGCGGAAAACTTTATACACTAATATATATTAACCCAACTTTTTAAAACATTTTACATATGATTGTATTTAATTATACATTGCTCCATTTACATTATTAACAAGTCCTAAATCCTATGCCAGCAGTTGCTCCGGGATAGCGCCCTTATTGGCTCATACTTGCTTTCCTCTATTATTAGAGGATCCCTCCTTACCTAGCACACACAACATACTCAAAACATCAGATAAACTGGTGAGTTCTAATTTTTCATTTATAACATTAACAACTTCTTTGCACATACAAAAGCTATATATTTATATTGGCAATATTATAAATTCGACTTTTATCATTACTTTGTCCCACTGGACCTATCCCATCGAACGTCGGTTGCCCACATCTAGCAACTACCAGTTCCCCGTACCTAGTAACGTCGGTTGCCCACATCTAGCAACTACCGGTTACTACACCCAGAAACGTCGGTTGCCCACATCCAGCAACTACCAGTTTCTATACCTAGAGACGTCGGTTGCCCACATCCAGCAACTACCAGTCTCCCATACTTAGTAACGTCGGTTGCCCACATCTAGCAACTACCGGTTACTATCTCTCATCTAGTAGGATGCCAATAATCATCTAGGGTCGTCACCACAAGATGTTCACAAAGCTGAGTGATCGTCATCACTCTTATCAAACTGTACATTTTCACACCCAGGCATCTTACCCTAACTGGCCTGTTGAGATTTACATCATATTACCATTTCAAAAACATTTCTTTTATTTATTGCCAATATTATCACATTCACTCACACCCCACATATTCTTTCTTTTAGCACCAGTTTTAACATATTTTCATTAATCATCACACCTCATCCGACCCATTGGAATCATTACCATCACGTAATGATTAACAATGTTCAGAGGACTATCTTTTACACCCTACCTGACTCATTGCAATCATTATCATCATGTAATGATTAACAATGTTCAGGTAATCATTTATTACCCCCACTTTCCCTCTAATAACTTGACAACTGTTAGAAACATATCCATCATTACTATCACAATCTGGTACTAAAACATTCAATTCATTTATCATTATGTGTGTGCTAGCCCGAATGTTAAAACCAAACATTTAAAAAGGGCTTAGAACTCACCTTATCAATTTCCTCACCACAGTCTACACAATCCACGTACCCAAGATAACTAGTCCTTCCTCTAATCAAGGTATATCTAAAGCAATAAACCCTGATTCAATAAACTTATTCTCAAACAGGCCCTCATGCGATTGAACACTTATGCGAATGAGCAATCATGCGACTGGACCTATGCGAATGAACCATACGACTGAACCTTCAGTCGTACGACTAGCCGTTCATTCGCACGATTGAGTTCTCATTCGTATCCAGTGTTCGCTCGTCTTCATTCGGTCTTCCAACCAGGCGACTGGGTTCCAATCACACGACTGAACCTCTATTCGCACTCAGTCACCCGATTAAACTCTCATTCGTGCGATTGAGCCATGCGATTGAGCCCATTCGCCTAAACGAATCAGCAGCTGTGTTCTTGACGTTTTTGATCCAATACTCACTCAAAATTTGAGTTTTAGCCATCCAAATCATACCATATTCAAAACAGATCTTATACACATCGTTTATAATAGTTTCGGATCATTATTTCATCAAAACTTCACAAAACTTAGATTTGAATTCCTGGATTTTAAAATCAGAAATAAACCAGACCAATTTACTGATTTAAACAGGTTATTGGATCAAATTCAATCATACACACAGCTTATAACATCTCCGGATTAATCCGTGATGTTCAAAACTTACCAAAACGGAGTTTCGCCTAATCAATTTCGTGAGAGCAGGGTTTTGGGTGTGAAGGGGACAAGAGAACAGAATAGGTGCAGATAGAGATCTGCCCTTAAACCCCCTACACCGTCCCATTTATCCATACACTCAACTTAACCGCCTGACCTTCAGTCGCACGATTGAACCATTCGCACGACTGAATCGTGCGACTGAAGCTCATGCTCCTACTATTCGTACGACTGAGCCTCAATCGCACATAAGGGGTGCAACTGAAGTTCATTCGCGCATAACTTATGCGACTGAACACTTAAACACTCAAACACCTCAACTTAATTTAATTAATTATAACTATAATATAATTTACAAGTCCGGATTTAGAAACCGGATGTTACACTGGGTCAGCTTCTTGCATAATGTTCATGGTCTATTTATAGACCACAGGCCCATCATCAGCTTCGTACATAATGTTCGGGGTATTACACATTGATCTGGATGAAAGTGAAAGATAATGAAAAGAGTAAGAAATGAACGGATGTGTAACGATAATTAATGAGGTTATATCTTGTTGTATATATGATGAATCCTCACTTGCGAAAGTAAAGAAGTATTTTATTGTAAAAGAGAATTTTTATATATAAGCTATACCAGGCATTTTAACGCTTTTAAAACTAAAACTCACTCAGCATCGCTGACTTTTATGCATTTTTAGTTGGCAGGTAACTGTTACTGGGGATGGCCAGCTGGGCAAGACTGACATCCATTCATATTCGATGATATTGTTGTTTTGTAATGCAATTAATCAATTTTTTTGTAACTGATGAACATCGATGTATTACTTAAAAACAGTAATTATAAATGAAATAAACTTTTTTTGTTAACTTGATTCCACTGCTTATTTAATGAATTATATATTGTTTTATGAAGTAATGCGATGATCGTCCAACTGTGAGGTCTCCAGGTACGAAGCCTTACAAGTTGGTATTAGAGCTAAAGTTTAAGTGAATTAAGTAAAATTTCAAAAACCTAATCTTAAACTGAGAATGAGGCTGAATGGAGGGATGTCAGCCCGAGTAGCTACGTGCCATTAGGTATTTATTTTCTAAATGTTAACCGGTATTATGTGCGTGTGCTATTTGACTTATGTGCTCTTAGTAGGTTTAAATACTGATGTAGGCAGGATAGTAAATAATTGGGGTGTGAAGAGTAAAGTAAGTGGCTAATCACAACTGACCACTGTAATTATGGACTTATTATACTCAACATAAACTGAGCTATTACCTTGAATGACCGCGTTAGTGTTTAAATCTTATAAGTGTTTAGAGGATGGCTGGAGGTAGATCTTCTAAGACTTCTAGAGGTAGAGCACGTGGTGGACGTGGTTCTGAACCGCGAGTTACAAGGAATAGGGCTAAGACTACTGAGAGGACCCGTAAAGAGTCCGAGATGCATCACCAGGAAGGTGGTGACGAGAAAGCGAACTTGAGGGCCTCAGTGAAAGAAGCAGTAGTAGATTAAGTCCATCAAGTCATGCAGACGATTCTGCCATCTATAATGACTGAAGTGATCAAAGCTGTGAGGGAGGACGAAAAAAAAGAGAACAATCGGAGGCGGAGACCGTTGTCTCTACTGAACAAGAGGAGGAAGAAGCGGTGTAATAAAACTGCACGAGTATGTAATTACGGGGCATTTCAGAGATACAAGCCATAACGTTCGATGGGAATGGTAATGCTGCTGCTGCTCACCGATGGGTGAGGGAGATGGAGGCGGTACTTGATATCAACGAGTGCCGAGAAGATCAAAAGGTGAAATTCGCCACCCACTCATTTGTGGATTCAGCCTTATGTTGTTAGGACAACATTGTCCAAGCCGATGACAACTGGGCTATTGGATGAATGAGATAGGAGAGCTAAGAAATTGGTGATTGAGGAATTTTATGCTCACCGAGAACTCAACAAGATCGAAAGTGAGTTCTTATAGCTGGAGGTGGGAACTATGACCCACCAACAATACACTGCCAAGTTTAACGAAATGGCAAGCTGGTGCAGGATCAAGTTATGCCAGTTTCAAGGAATATCAACCGATACATTCAAGGGTTACCAGCTGACATCCGCAGATACTTGATAGCTGCCCGACCAAGTACTTTTAAGTCGGCAGTGGATTAAGCTGGGAGGTTGTATGATGAAAGGAAAGTGGAGGTGGTAGAGGTGAAGAAGACTATTAACGGTGATAAGAACTGGAACGGGAAGCGGTTGGACGTGGTGGTTTTGCTCTAAACAACAAAAGGATGAGGATGGATGATCGTAAGGCGTCATGAGGCTCGGGGTTGAGTAAGTGTGGCAGATGTGGAAAAGAGCACACTGGGGAGTTCAGGCTGGGATTAAACGTATGTTTCAAATGTAGGAAGCCTGGTTACATTACAAGGGATTGCAAGACATTGAGATGTTATAGCTATGGTGAGAAAGGCCACGTGAGCTGGGACTGCAAGAAGCCAAGGGCCGAGAGTTCTGGGTTGAAGAAGAGGCCGGAAAAGGAGGACAAAGAGCAAGTGCTAGAGCCTTCACGATGACCACAGAGGAGGCAATGGTAGACCCCGACGTCGTGTCAGGTACGTTTCTAGTAAACCAAACTTGTGCCTCTGTGTTATTTGATTCTGGTGCTAGTAGGAGTTTTATTACCTGTTAGTAGTAGAAGTATTGATGAGATATTTAAAGTAGAAACTGCTATTGGTAAGTCTACTAAAATTACTGATATGATAGAGGATTGTGCCATAGAACTAGAAGGTCATAGGTTTTCTGCTAAATTACATGTGATGCCCCTAGACGGATTCGATGTAGTACTAGGGATGGATTGGTTAGCAACCTATGAGGCAAACATCGTGTGTCGCAAGAAGATGATTCGATTAGTTGCACCTGATGGAAGTTCGGTGATGATTTACGGTGACGTGTTAGTACGGTCTCAAAGGTGATTTCGATGGTGGTGGCGGAGAAGTGCATGAAGCGTGGATGTAATTTCTACCTGGATTACGTGAATTATGTGGATGCGACTGTACCATAATTGTCCGATTTACCAGCATGCCACCGGATCGCAAGATTGAGTTTCAGATTAATCTAGTACCCGGTGCTCAACCTATTACCAAAGCACCATATCGATTAGCTCCGACCGAGATGAAGGAACTAATGGCTCAACTGCAGGAGTAGATACATAAAGGGTTCATTCGGCCAATTATCTCTTCATGGGGTGCTCCGGTCTTATTCGTGAAGAAGAAAGACGGTATTATGTGGATGTACATCGACTACCGAGAGCTGAATAAGTCGATGGTGAAGAATCGATATCCATTACCGAGGATTGATGACTTATTTGATCAACTCCAAGGTGCCAGTTGTTGGTTCTCAGGATATATCTCTGATCTGGCTATCATCAATTGAAGGTGAAGGAGCAAGATATCCTTAAGATAGCTTTTCGTACGCGTTATGGACACTACGAGTTTCTCGTTATGTCTTTTGGTCTAACAACTGCCTTTATGGATTTGATGAACCGAGTGTGTCAGCCAATGTTAGATAAATCAGTGATTGACTGATTGTGTTTATTGATAATATCCTGATTTATTCAAAAAATAAGGAAAAACATGCCGATCACATTCGAGAGGTATTAGAAACTCTTAGAAGGGAGAAGTTGTATGCCAAGTTCTCCAAGTGTGCATTATGGCTGTGAGAGATTCAATTTTTGGGTCATGTTGTTAATGTTGAAGGAATCATGGTGGACCCGACAAATGTTGAGGCAGTGATACAATGGAAACTCCAAATACGCCATCTGAGATCCGTAGTTTCTTGGGTTTGTCGGGTTATTACAGGAGATTCATCCAATACTTTTCCGAGATAGCCTCACCTTTAACTAAATTGACTCGTAAAGATGTAAGGTTTATCTGGGGTCAGAAACAGGAGGATGATTTTGAAGATTTAAAGGTAAGATTGACTCAAGCTCCTGTTTTGACATTACCAAAAATAAGGTCTATGTGTTATTCATGCTTAGAATGATAGGCATAAGTCATAATATGTTAGGATTGTGGTTGGGACCGAAATAAGTTAAGAATATGCAAAACAGTTTGTCATGCGCCCAAATAGGTTCATGCACCAAACTATGGCCTGAAAATACTAAGTATGGCTCATGTGCCCAAACAGTACTCCCATGCGCCTACACAGAACCCCAAGCTCCCAACTATTACCTTAGAAATTCTAAGTGTAAGCCCATGCGCCTGAACAATAGTTCATGCGCCTAAGTGTTAGGCTCAGACGCCCAAGTACACCTCATGCGCCGAAATAGTGTCCATGCGTTTGAAGTGGCTCATGCGCCTAAGTGTTGAAATGCCTAAGTAAGCCCATGCGCCCGCATAGTTGAAAAACGTCTAAACAGGGCTCATGCGCCTGCATAGTGCTAAAACACCCAACACTTAGAAAATTTTTCTGAAATTTTAGGATAAACAAGAATTATTAGGGTTTGACCCTAGTTTGACTAAAGGGTTATATTGTTTATATTATACATGTTTATGGCATGTTCTTATGTTCCATATTACTTATTATTGGGTGACTTTACGTGGTGTGTTTATTATCATAAACGTAAAGTATCATCATTATTAAAAAGTAAAAGATTAATGATAAGAGAAGCGGAACATAAAAGAATGAATGAAAGTCTTGCAAGCAAATGAATGGAGGTGCACGACCATGTTGTTGTTAGCTCAACTGTGTGTGGTTTAGCTAACCAGAAGGATGCACATAGGGTTAATCATTAAGATTGACGAGACCCTTGTAGCATACCTTAGGTGACTGGGTCAGCTTTGTGGACAATGTTCGTGGTGTATTTATAGACCACAGGCCCAGCATCAGCTTCGTGCACAATATTCGGGGTATTGCACATTGATCTGGATGAAAGTGAGAGATAATAAAAAGAGTACGAAATGAACGAATTTGTACGATATGAATGAGGTTATACCTTGTTGTATATACAATGAATGTTCACTTACGAAAGTAAAAAAGTATTTTATTGTAAAAGAGTATTTTTATATGTAAGCTATACCAGACATTTTAATGCTTTTAAAACTAGAACACACTCAGCAACGCTGACTTTTATGCATTTTCAGTTGGCAGGGTAATTGTTGCTGGGGATGACACAAGGGTGAAGCTACCCGACGGGACAAGACTGACATCCATTCATATTCGATGATATTGTTGTTTTGTAATGCAATTAATCAGTCTTTTTGTAACTGATGAACATCGATGTATTGCTTAACAACAGTAATTATAAATGAAATGAATGGTTTTTTTAACTTAATTCCGCTGCTTATTTATTGAATTATATATTGTTTTATGAAATAATGCGATGATTGTTCAACTGTGAGGTCTCCGGGTACGGAGCCTTACAGTTAAGAGTATCATCTGTGTACACACCGAGGCTACTCAACAACACTTATAATTGACTATCAGATTGGGTTTTTATTTTGAGAAAATAATAAGGTGCATTGATGTAACCAAATTTGTCAAGTTTTTAAAACAATAATTAAAAATAAAAGTAAAAGTAAAATTAAGACTTTTGAGTTTTAAAACGAGAAATTAAGTATATCAGCCTAATTAGATTACACTTATATAATTGTGATACATATCATGGTGTGATTAAATATATAAGTTTAAGTAGTTATGTTAATGTTTATAAACATGAGCCAACGTGGATTTCTCGTCTGCTAGCTCCATAGTGACAAGGATACTAACATCGAGTAACTTACAATGTTGATTCTCCAACCCACTAGTAATGTAGGTAATTTCGTGTAACCTTTCAACATACGATTTCTAAAAACATAACTTAATGTTAGAAAGAAAGTTAATCAAGTTTTGTTAACATACTATTAATTTTAGAAAATTATAACAATTATTGTAGATTTCTTAGTCAAGTTTTGTTAACATACTATTAATTTTAGAAAATTATAACAATTATTGTAGATTTCTTAGACTAATAAAAGAAAACCCGCAAATGATCAGGATGCTAAAGTTATATGATTTCTAATAACCATTTCTAGTTTATTAGCCATGAATTTCTTATGAAGACCAGTTTCGCGAATGAAAGCTAGTTCATATGTTTTTCAACCTTGTATGGCATTTAAAATTACAAACCATAAGTTTATAACTTCCGTTCAAATGTATATGCTACCCATCAAAAGTTTATCCAAGATTACAATAACATTAACATAAGTCACTCCATTAGTTTATCATAAATTACATAAGTTTCATCCAATTAGGATGACAATAAAAGTTTAGCTTATAATGAGCTTGAAAATAACAACAAACAACATAGAAGATAGATATGAAATCATCGGTGAAATAGAACAATCAAACCGTGTTGGATCATGAGAAAGGCTGGTGCAACCAAAACTATTTCACATAGTCAATTTTGGTGCTACATTCAACGGCTTCCGAAGCTAAGTATGGGAACTTCCGAAGGTTGAAGAGTTCTTCCGAAGACAAGTGAAAGATCAACTTCCGAAGACAAGCTCTACTTCCGAAGACAAAGAAGAAGTTTCCAAGCCTCGGAAGAAGCAGTCTTCCGAAGTATACACTACTAGAAAACTGTTAATAGATGACGCGCGAAAGATGACGCGCGAAAAAAATGACGCGCATTTACGCGTATCATAAATTATTTGTCATTTTTTAAAATTTTCTTAGAAAGGATGACACGCATTTTTGCATGTCATCTTAATGTGTCATTTTTAAAAATTTTCATAACCATTATCATCAGCGCGCAGCTAGCGCGACCTATTCATTCCAAACTCATCTCCCGCTTCCCTCAACTAAAGCCCTAAACCTCCGATCATCCACCACTGGACGCGCCTGCCGCCGCCGACCATCCACCGCCGGTCGCGACCACCACTTCCGACCATCCACCGCTGACCTTCCACCGCCGGCCGCAACCCCCCAGCACCACCATCGAGCCTTCGACCTGCAGCCCCAATCGAGCCGCAGCCAACTGCCGACCTTCCACCGCCGGTCGCGACCACCACACTGCCACCGCCGACCTTCCACCGCCGGCCGCAACCCCCCACCACCCCCACCACCATCGACCCTTCGACCCGCAGCCCAATCGACCCGCAGCCCCAATCGACCCGCAACCCTCAATCGACTTCAACCCAGCCCCAATTGACTTTCATCCAGCCTCAATCGACCTCACCCCAGCCCTCACCGCCGCTCGGCCACCCACCGCCGCAGCCATCTTCAATCGGTCAGTAGTTATCATCTTTTGGTTATGTATTTCTTGAAATTCAGGTTTCCACCTGAACAATGTTGGTTATTTAAATCAAATATACTTGATTTTGTTGTTTATATGAACTTAACTGCTGCAATTTATAGTCAGTTGACTATAGGCTAAATGGTTGTTTATATGAACTTAAGTACTAAACAGTGGTTTATGGTCAAGTATCAAAATCTGTTTAGTGAGCGAATAAATGCTTAGCTTTTGGTTTGATGATGTGATATAAACAGTGGTTTATCCAGTTTATCCAGTTTCTTCATTTCTACGTTTCTATATTTATTGACAAATTGAACAAGTGGATCCCCAAGTTTTCATACAATTAAATGGATGATTACAGCAATACAACCATCATCCTTTTGTTACTCTTGACGCTTGGTCTCTGTTAGGTATATTATTTCTTCTTTGACTGATGCTAAACGTGGTGTTGATGGATGCAGAGACCTTTTTTATTGGTTGTCCCAACCACTTATAGAGTTCCCTGATGCTATTCAATTGCTGAGACAAGGTGCTGTTGCTATGAAGGTCATTTATACAATGATATATTCATTATTTTCTTTGTAAATATGCAATTAAAAATCAGCAGATTAAGTAGTTTATGTTTGTTTCCTAGATAGATGTTCATAAAGCAGCAGAAGTGTGCTTGTGGAGATATTGTAGAGTTCGTGGACCAGATCTATTTGTTTAGTATAATATAGCAGTTCAACTTTGTTTCTTTCAGTTTTGTCTTCTGGATTTAGCAATGAGTTTAGACTTTTGAAACTATATATATGTTACGTACCTACAGTCTTTCACTTTCTCGTATTTGACACTATATATATATATTTTGTTTAGAGTTTTGAAATCATGTTTATACTAATTTCTGGTACTATTGCTAGCTGTTTGCTGAATAACAAGTTGATGTATATAAATATTCAGAATCTGCTTTTCCTGATGTAGCTAGCTAGCTTCATATATCAACTATACTTCTAACATGCTACGCCTACGTGGATGCAGGGATCTCTTATATATATAACCTCACAGGAGATCTACCAAACTCCCTTACTTCATCATGTCAAGCATTTCAACATTGTAAGCCTCTTTCCTGGAACTACTCATTACTTGTTAGTAAGTTATTGTATAAATATGTCCAAAGCTCTAATGATGCTTTCATTTCTAGATGTCATGTGCACAACACTCTCTTAACGCACAGCTTCTTCTAATTCTCTAGCTGCTCTTCCTTTGACTGATGTGTAAGTTTGAATTCTCATGTACCATGTTAATCGTGATCTGTGGTGGTAACAATTTCTCTACACTCCCTTGGTCAGTTGTTTTTAGTAACTTTTCTTATATGATTTTGGTCTGTTAGCCTACTCACTATTCAATCTGTGACTTCCAAGGATCTGATTTATGCACGTTTTCTGCCTCAGCCTTAGTTTTGTATAACTGTTATTTTGTTTTTATTCAAGATTGCCCGAAATTAAGTTCCTTGATTCTGGTGGCTAGAGGAAATATAACATTTTGATAAGGTAATACTGTTCAATCTGTGGCTACTCACCCTTCATTTATAAGGTAATACTGTGATGTTGTGGATAAGGTAAAATAAAAGCGGTTCTGTTTACTTTGTGTGTGTATGATGTATATGATGTTGTATAATTTGTATTTACTGATGTGGTTAGATTCATATATCAACCATACTTCTAACGTGCTACATGTTGATGCAGCGATCTCTCATACAAATAACCTCACAGGAAACTACCTGACTTCATTGTCAAGCATTTCTACATTGTAAGCCTCTTTCTTGGCACTACTTAATGCTTATTAGTAACTTTCTTCAAATGATATAAAATTTGTATAACATGACAGTGATATAACTTCACCTGTATTGCCCTAAAGGCTGCAAAACTTTTTTTTCTAAAACATTAATATTTCATTATAAACAATAGGTGTCAAATATGGTTACAACTTACAAATTTGTATTATTTCAGTAATATACTGATTTTTGAATGAATGATGGTGCCTTTTGGTTAGTTTGTGCAATTTTGGGCCTTTTCGTTTAGCTAATATTTTTATTTATTTTGCCCCGTATGACTTGTTAGATATTTCACCATATGATTTCTTAGAGATATAACATTTGACTCAACCCTTATTAAGGTTTTAACCGTATGACTTCTTAGAGATATGCCATACGACTTGTTTGAGCCACTTGACTCCTCATCTTTTAGCTGTTGTTTTAGTTAAGCAATTGACTTGTAATAGATAAAACATTAATTTTTAGTCAAAAGATCATACACCTAATGGAAAGTGGTGAAATTCTTATATAGATCATCCAACAATGCATATTAAGAAACGAGAACTAATTTCAATTATAAATATGATTTTAGGTGCTGGAATTCCTCCTAGAGCCCCTTGACATGTCAAGAAACGAGAACTACACCATGAACAAATGAATCTGAAGCTTCCATCTTTCTTCCTTGCTTACCGGAGAAGGTTATTATTCTTAAACTAGTCAGGTTGGTGGAAGCGGTTTTTTGGTTAAATTGACAAGTTTAATTTGTGAAATTGGTTTTGTCTTAGGTTGGAGGACGTAAAGATGATACACCGATGGTGATTTGGATGAAGTTCCTGAAGACTGGTCGCGCTACGTATCGAATTACATTTATATGTAGGCCCGCAATGATATATTTGGACATGTATTAGTATTGTAATGAATTTGGACTTGTATTAATATTGGTATTGCAATGAATTTGGACTTGTTTTATGCTTTGTATTTGATGTTATTTAACAACTTTTGTAAATTTTGTTGGTATTTAAATGGATTTCGCTTTTAGTGTTATTCGACAATTTGTTTTATAAAAAAAACAGGTAAATTTATTAAAAATAAAAAAAAATTAAAAAATGCTGCTAATTTTATGACGCGCAATGCGCGTCATCTATTGCACGTCATAAAAATTTCATAGATGACACGCGCATGCGCGTCATCTATTCATTTATGACTACCCCTTCCTTGACGCGCATTGCGCGTCATCTTTTGCACGTCATAAAATGCGCGTCATCGTTTGCGCGTCATAAACAGATGACGCGCGGATGCGCGTCATCTATCATTTATGACTACCCCTTCCTTGACACGCATTTGCGCGTCATCTGACCCCAAAGATGACGCGCAATGCGCGTAATCTTTTGCAGTTTTTCTAGTAGTGATAAGTGGCTTCGGAAGAAGTTATTCTTCCGAAGCAATTTAACCTTCGGAAGACACTGCTATGAACCAGCGGACATAAGTATGGTCTCTGACATTCCGCTGCAGACCTCTGATACAGCATGGCTTCTTCCTAAAGAGCCATGCAGTTGACCATATTTATTCCACTGTTTACCTTTTTATGATAGTACATGTTCCAACCTTAGTTGGTGACAAAAGGTAAGTTAGGGACATGTCCTGACTACCAATCTCATATAAAATATCCAAGATACCTTAATCTATAGTCTTGTAGTATAGACTTTTGGTTATAGGTTTCCAGCTGGAACCAAAGTATATCCGGCTGTAGGTAGTATTATATATAGTTCTCATTGTAACTCAATAGATAGAGAGAGTGTGCTTGCAAGAGTCTTGTAATCCTTTGAGTTGAGAATCAATATATAAAAGTACCTTGAAAATTTACTTCTTGTGTTCATTATCATCTGTTACTTGTTATATTGTGATCAACTCTTGTTAAGACTCTTCTAAGTGTTGTTCTTGGTGAGTTTGAGAGAAAAGCCACTTGTTAAGTGACCAATACCGATCCTGTAATTGGTATCAGAGCTTTGTTTGGCTCTTGATTGCGTGATCTAACCATCCAAATCAACTTGTTTTTCACTCCTCCCTACAATCCACTCACTCAAATAGCCGCTCTCACAAAAGCTGATATGGAAACTGGAACCATGACCAGTCCCCACTGATCACCCCTAAAGATTTTGACACATGGTGCACAAGAATGGAAGGCTTCATCAAGTGTCAAGACTCAAGGATGTGGGACTCCGTTGTTAATGGTCCTTTTATACCAAGCACTACTTCTGCTACTGGAAATCGTATCATCTAAAAGATGTGGACGATTACTCAGAAGAAGATAGAAAAAGAATAGAGCTTGATCAAAGGGATATAACTTGTCTTCAAACTGCTCTTCCAAACTCCATCTACAGAGGCTTCAAGAAGTGCAAGACAGCTAAACACTTATGAGATGCACTAAAGCTCATGTATGAAGGATCCAAGGAGACTAAAGAGAACAAGAAGGATCTCTTAAAGCAACAGTTTGAAAACTTCACTTTCAAGGCTAGTGAAACCTTGACTCAACAATACTTCAGGTATGTTGAGATAGTGGATACTCTGGTAGATATTGGAGTAACTCTTGAGAACAGGGACATAGTAAGGAAGTTCATGTCTTCCCTTCCTAAACTATGGACACACTATTGTGTTGTGATCAAGAGAACATCAGACCTTAAGACTCTTACTCTCACAGAGTTGTACGGTATCCTCAGTGCATTCCAGATGGAGATGAACATGCAAAACTCCTCTGGTAACTCTAATAACCAACTGATTTCAGCCCTTCATGTGGTTGAAAGGAAAGCATAGAACCATAACATCAGTTGCTATGCTACCCTGACAACTCATAAAATAGACTCTTCATTACTCTACCTGAGACTCCAAGGTCTCAACAAACTCAACACAACTCCTTTCAGGATAGTTGTGCCTTTGTCTCTGGAAGTGGACACTCTGGTGATTTTCAATATTGCTTTGATGACCTTGAGTGCTTCAGTCCAGATGATGTAGAGTATATGGACATTGTCCAACAGATGGCTCTTTTAACTTATAGAGCGAAGAAGTTCTTCAAGAGAACTGGAAGGCAATTCCCTCAAAACCCTGTCAATAGCAAGTTTGGGTTTGACAAGACCAAGGCAAGGTGCTACAACTGCAACCAACTGGGTCACTTTGCTAGGGAATGCAAGGCTCCCAAGAACAGCTCGGGAACCCCACAGGCCTCCACACATCCCTCAACCTCGAAGTCCGAAGAAAAGACAACTGAAACAGCTGTAATAGCTCAAGATGTTGACTGGAGCTTCATGGTACAAGATGCGACTCCTGCTCAAGCACTCATGACCGGAACAAATGATGCTCAGGTATACGAAAATCTTTGCACTCCAGCCTGTATTGCTAAAGTTAAACTTTACAAGGATTACAATATGGAAATCAGATCTGATGTTGAGTCTTTAAATATCTTAAAATCTGACTTTAAAAGAGCTGAATCTGACTATCAAAAGAAAATTGATGAGTTAGAGAAAACTGTGTCTCTTTTAAAACATGAACAAACCAACAATAAGACTCAAATCAAAGATCTGATATCCAAGCTGTCTGAAGCTCAAGCACAGCTTGTCACTGCTAAGGCTCAGACCAGGAATCAAGCTATTGCTGAGCAAAACTTCCAAGCTATTCTTGCATCATCCTCCCATTCCAAAATGTTTTATCAAAACAAAGAGGGTTGGGAACCAATGAAATCGCTCCACCACGCTCTTATGAGTCTATTAGACAACCTAGATGTGGTACTGAGGAGCAAGAGGTTCCAACTGCTGACCCTTCTTCACTAGAATTGAAGGAGGATGCAACAATAGTGGCCACCACAGGGAAGAAACAGGTAATTGCACCCATCTCCTCCTGTGAAGATCAAATCCTAACCACCAAGGCAAGAAGAAGCAGAGCTAAAGCTACTAGAAAGACTGCCAAGAAAGTTGCTGAGTCTAAGCTAAAGATCGACCCAAAGCAAAAAGTGTCTTTATCTCAGCTGGATTTCAAGTGTTAGGTACCTCTAGTTCAGGAAAGGAGTGTAATAGCAGCACTCCTATCCTAATAAAGGATCAGAAGTTGAAAGGGAAAGTTGCTGATGAAGAAAAGAAGCCCAAGAAACAGCAACCTTTAAATTCCCAAAAGACTAACATCGCATGCATAATGTGTGGTCTGCATAACCACATGACAAAAGATTGTTACTACAATCCAACAAGAACACATTATGCAAATAATGTTAGAAAAGAAGGAATAGGGAAGGTTTCACATTTGGACCATTTCAAATGGTCCAAGTGATGAGAAAGGGAAAGTTGGTCTCGGAAGCCAAGTTGCTTTTGGAAGAAAGTACTTCTTCCGAAGGGAAAATGGCTTCGGAAGCCAAAGCTTCAAAGGTTCGGAAGAACAAGAAAGCTTCCCTGAAACCAACCCAGAAGAAGACTACTTCGGAAGAAAAGGTGGTGAAGGCTTCTTCCAAAAGAAAGAAGCTTCGAAAGAAGTCCATGCTGCAATAGCCTCAACAAGCTCATCCTCAAAGATCAACCAAGGGATGGATTGGAAGATCAAGGAAGATGCTTACACCCAAACCTCTTCTTCAACGACCTCTATTGAGCCCCAATGCATATCTTTTGGTTCAATTATGTCATCATCTTTGGAAGAGCCCAAGACCAGCAAGGCTTGGGCTTCCAAACAAAACTAACAATCTCATCTTATTGCAGGGACATCCATTTGACAAGAACAACAATGTCTGGATTGTAGATAGTGGATGCTCCAGGCATGACAGGGAACAGATCTCTCCTTCAACAATTCCAGAACTATGATGGAGGGCCTGTCCAATTTGGAGGTGAGACCGGAGGATATATTTCTGGCAGAGGAAGTATATCCAAGGTAGATTAAACATTGACAAAGTTCACTTTGTCAAACAGCTTGAACACAATCTGTTAAGTGTTTCTCAATTCTGTGACCAAAGCATCAAATGCTTTTCACAGAACATGAGTGCATTATCCTCAAACCAGGGATGACAATTCCTCCGAATTGGTGCTTCTTAGATCTCCCAGGAAAGGGGATATGTACAAGCTAGATATGACAATGCTTCTCCTATGGGTGAAGTATCATGTTTTTTTTCCAAAGCTGATAGTGATGAATCAACACTATGGCATAAACGTATGTGTCATGTAAATTTTAAGACAATGAATAAATTGGCTAAAAATAACTTGGTACATGGTTTGCCTAAAAAAGTTTTTCTGCAAAGATAACTGTGTTGCCTGCCTGAAAGGGAAACAACACAGGACATCTCACAAATCCAAATGTGTTAATTCAATCACTACTCCATTACCTTATTGCACATGGATCTTTTTGGTCCCACAAGTAATGAGCATTGGAAGGAAATCATACTTTGTGATAGTTGATGATTTTACAAGATTACATGGGTATTCTTTTTAAGAACTAAAGATGAAACTGCTGAAACTTTGAAATCTTTTATTCTTAAATAGAAAATCAAATTGATCATAAGGTTAAAATCATTAGAAGTGATCAAGGGACTGAGTTTAAGAACTTTGTTCTTGACTCATTCTGTGACTCAAAAGGGATTGCCAGACAATATAGTGCTCCCAGAACTCCTCAACAAACGGTGTTGCTGAGAGGAGGAACAGGACACTTATTGAGGCTGCTCGAACTATGTTAGCTGATTCAAAACTACCTCTAACATTCTGGGCAGAGGCAGTCAGCACTGCATGTTGTGCAGAACAGAGTTCTTGTAGTTAAGCCCCATGGAAAAACCCCTTATGAGTTATGGAACAAGAGACCACCGTTCATTGGTTTTCTAAGGTCCTTTGGCAGCAGGTGTACCATACTTAACACAAAAGACAACTTAGCAAAGTTTGCTGAGAAGTCAGATGATGCTATCTTTGTTGGATACTCTTCTAGCTCCAAAGCTTATAGAGTGTACAACATAAGAATCAACAATTTGAGGATCATCCAATATAGTTGTTAATGAGCACACTCCTTGTGTTAGGGGGAATGGACCTGATTATATCTTTGACTTAGAATTGTTTCCAAACTATTCTAAACCATCTTGTGAGAATGTTTCAGCTGGAACAGGTGCTCAAGTGATGCTGATGCTGATGCTACTCAACTATTTGAGCTACCCAGACCTCTTCCAAATTCTCCAAGAGCTGAAAGACAACAAGCTTCAACCATTCACAGATCAGATAGTGTAACTATCTCAAGAATAGTGAAGCTTCAACAAGTGAATCACTTGATGAACCTCAAACTCATCAGGTGATCCAGTACAACACCAGGTTGAAGAAAGCAGTATTTTGAAGGAACAGGCAACTGTTAATACTACTTCACAGCCAACCATTGATGATGTTTCTCAGTCATTCAATCAGTCCTCATTAAATGACTTTGAAACAGCAGCTGGACAGAGTGTTCCAGTTCCTGATCAGAATATGTCCAACCTGGACCTATCTCTGCAACTGGAAGTGATTCCTCGTCTTAGGATTCACAACACTCATCCAACTGAGAACATCATAGGAGATGTCTCTGAAGGTGTGAAAACAAGAGGACAGACACATCATGGAAATGTCTGTTGTACTCATGTTTTCTATCCCAGATGGAACCCAAGAAGGTAGAAGATGCCTTGAAAGATAGTAGTTGGGTTGAATCGATGCAAGAGGAGCTGCTTCAATTCAGAAGACAAAAGGTCTAATTTATGCCCACTACCATCTGGTCAAGTACCCATAGGCACTAAATGGGTTTTCAGAAACAAGAAGATGATAGAGGCTTGATTATCAAGAACAAAGCTAGATTAGTAGTTCAAGGATACACCCAAGAGGAAGGAATTGATTATACTGATGTCTTTGCACCAGTTGCAAGACTTGAGGCAGTTAGGATCTTCCTTGCTTATGCTGCATCCAAGAACTTTACTGTCTACCAACTTGATGTCAAGTGTGCTTTTCTATATGGGGATATAGATAGGGAAATCTATGTATGCCAGCCTCCAGGATTTGAAGACCCACAGCATCCCAACTATGTGTGCAAACTGGACAAAGCTCTATATGGGCTGCACCAAGCACCTAGGCTGTGGTATGAGACTCTATCTCAATTTCTTCTGAAAAGTGGCTACATAGAGGTACCATTGACAACTCTCTTCATTAGAAAGTCTGGAAAGGATATTTTGCTTGTCCAAGTCTATGTTGATGACATCATATTTGGTTCCTCAAATGACCAAATGTGCAAAGACTTTGAAAGCATCATGAAAAGAAGTTTGAAATGAGTTCCATGGGAAGAATGGACTTCTTTCTTGGAATTCAGGTGAAGCAATTGAAGGAAGGATTCTTCATCAATCAATCCAAGTATGTCAATGACATCTTAGAAAGATTTGAGATGAAGGACTGTAAGCCAGCCAAGACACCCATACCCAAAAACCATAATCTTTGCCCTGACCTTGAGGGGGAGGATACTGATCAACATCAGTATAGAGCAATTATGGTTCTCTGATGTACCTTACTGCTAGTAGACCTGATATCATGTTTGCTACTTGCATTTGTGCAAGATATCAGGCTGCTCCAAAGGTGTCTCACCTAGCTGCTGCAAAGAGAATCCTCAGATACCTCAAAGGAGCACCTAAACTAGGTCTCTGGTATCCAAGAAATAGTGATTTCAATCTCTATGGATACTCTGACAGTGACTATGGTGGCTGCAACATTGACAAGAAATCAACATCAGGAGGATGTCAATTTCTTGGTGGAAGGATCATCTCATGGCAATGCAAGAAACAATCCTGTGTATCTACATCAACTGCTGAAGCTGAATATATTGCTGCTGCTAGCTGCTGTGCTCAGCTGCTGTGGATTCAGAACCAGATGTTAGACTATGGATTCAACTTCATGAGCACTCCTATCCATATTGACAACAACAGTGCTATCTCCATCACCGAAATCCAGTGAAGCACTCCAAGACAAAGCACATTGATATCAGGTATCATTTCATTAGAGATATTCATGAGAAAAATCTGATCAAGCTAATCAAAGTTGACTCAAATGAACAATATGCTGATTGTTCACCAAAGCTTTTGATGAACAAAGGTTTAAATATCTCATATCAGCTATTGGGATGATAAACATTGATTAAACTACCTCTTTTGAAAGCTTTTTAATGTGTAATGTCTTGTGTCAATACAATTTAAGCCCTGTTACAAAAGAACTCTTTGAAATATTCTCAGTGTAGATTTCTTCCGAAGAGGAATTAACTCTCGGAAGATATTCTTAATATCTTCCGAAGTCAAATTCCTCCATGAAATTTTCTTCTCGAAGAGTTTTTAGTCTCGGAAGAAGCGATTGATTTCACATCAGATCTACTTCCGAAGCTTATAAAACTCTTCATTAAGAAACAGTTCTTACCTTCGGAAGCAATGCTTTGCTTCGGAAGAAAGAATTGCCTTCGGAAACGTTTTAATACTCGGAAAAGAGTTTTTACTGTGTAACGGATATCTTTTTGGGCCCACACTCTGTAAAAGGTAAAGATTTTGCTAATATTGTCAGATTATTTAAACTTATCCCTTGCCGCCATTGTCATTTCATAACCGCAAATCATCATAACCGCCGAAATCCTCCATAACCCCCACAGTTACTCCCCACAGTCACCCCCACTGTTTAAATAATCCAGACCTGTTTAACTTTTACCATTTACTGCCCTAAAAGTTTCATCGCTTCCAATTCACCCAAGTTCAAACTGATCTTCATTCACCTTTCACAATGGCGCTAAACCCTCAGCACAACCAAGTCGCACTACTTGATTCTTCAAGAGATGCTGACTTCTCTAAATCATCACCTTTCTCTCTGAATCACCTACCTCACAGCCTTACCGTTAACCCCACTGTTTACTCAAACCAAATGGCAGAATTTTGGGGAAATGGTCGAGCAGAAACCCTAAATGGGGTTCGTATACTGAGGACCAGCATTTGTGGACAGAGCTGATCATTACTGAACAACTCATCAGGGAGCATCTAGAGCTCCAGGATGAAGGAGCTCCTACTGAGTTCCCCAAGGACGACTTAGACAGCACTTACACTCTAATGGGATATGGAGGAGATGTAAGCAGGTCAACTGTGTACAAGTTCAACTTCTCCTACAACTGGAAGTTTCTCTTGCACATTGTTCTCCACTGTCTGTCTAATAAGTCAGGGGGATGGGATCAAATTCCCTATGAACTAGGATGCTTAGTTCATGGGTTGGTGAGAGGCCTGCGTTTCAACTACTCAAGGTTTGTGCTGACTAACCTCATAGGGAATCTTTCAAAGGGAAACATTCTTCATGTACCCTAGATTCCTTCAGCACATTCAACTGTGAGTTGGACCAGAGTCAGCTTGTCTGTGCAGCTGCTCTGACTGTCCCTCACATGAGGCCTGCCATCTTCAAGACCATGAAGAAGGTGTCCACCAACTTCACTGGAAGACACACTGATCTACTTCCAGGTATGATTGAGCGCATAGCTCCTGGTGACATCCCTGTTAACCCCACAGGTGATGAACCCACACCAGCAACCTTCACCACAAATATCACTTTACCTTCTCCACCCATCATAATCACATATCAAAGACGCCCCAAACGAAACCTTGTTCAATCTACTCTGATTGAACAAGCTCCTCCTGTTCAATCCAAAAGGACTAGAGTGGAACAAGGGCTCCCACTCAGTCCGAGGTCACACCATCCTTCACCTTTGACCTCAATTTGGGTTTTGAGCTTCCTCAGTCTCAACCCAAGAGCCTGACACCCAAGCCTTTAGCCCACAGGGTGAGTCTTTACACTCCCCTGTGCAGCCAATTAGGGACAGCCCCACCAGAGGCTCAATGCCTGTAGACATTGATCAAGGTCCCGGATCAGTAGGTTTAGCCTCCCTATCCTTCACTGATCTCCTCCTTAAAACTGATGAAGATAACATCTCTCCATGGCAATGAAGTTGATCTACCACACCCTCTCCAAGATCATAGAGCCTGGAGACATCCCTTATCTCTAGCCCCCATCAGCAACCTTAACTGAGGTGAGTCCCACTGATGTGGAGGGGACTCATGTAGGCTCAGCTGCCACTACTCAGAGTCTCTCATTGAGCTCTCAGGACAGTGGTGACATCAATCAGACTGAGTCTATGGCAACTTTGCCCATTGATATCTCTGAAAGAGATGACTTTGAGCAAAGGTATCCAGGGTGCCAAGAAGCCACATCTGGTGGTGAGACTGAACATACTAGGTATGTTATCTCATCTCCCCGTGATTCTTCACATGAAGATGAGGGAAGTATGCAACTCACCATTCAGTACTTGATCTCCAAGGTCTCAAACCTTGAATCTAAGGTTAAGATCTTAGAGAACAGGTCAGCCACTCAGCAACTTGAGATTGACAATCTCAAGGCTCAACTAGCTGAGACACAGACAGAGAGGTCTGTTAGGCATGTACCAGTTCAAGTCTCATTGACTTCTTCCTCTAGCTCATCTAGCTCTCAAGATGATGCTACCAAAAGGGGGAGAATGTTCAGAGACAAACACATGAGGAACCACCGTCCAAGCTTCAACTTCCTACATCATCACTATGCCTAAATCATCTCAATCTGTCCTTCAGATTGACTCACACAGATGATTAGGATCTCTACAGACTTTTCATCAAGTTTGTATGGAGATCCTCCATTGATCAGCCAAGCCTTGATCCTACACTGATCTACTTTGGAGCTGAAGAGCTTCAAAGGATCACTGCACCTTCTACCACTGTGGAAGAAGTTGGTCAACCTAAGGTCCACATGGAACCTAAGATTCACTTCGAAGGGGAAATGGGACTGATGGCCCAGCAACTGAAACAATTGGGACAGAAGGTGTATCTCCTTCAACTTCCGAAGCTACAAGGAACTTCGGAAGAACCAGCTAAAGCCTCGGAAGAACAAGCTGAATCTTCCGAAGCTGAAATGGAAGCTGCGGAAGGACTGTTCCAGATGTCCGAGGATCTAATCATCACAGATGCAATCCTTGAAATGGCATCTGAGGTGAATAGTGAGGACTCACTCAAACCTGCTCCATCCCAAACACCATCTGAGCTTCTCTCTCAATCTGAACCCTCTATCCAAGAACCACCACAGTCAAGCTCTTCAAAAGACAAAGAAAAAGGAAGATGACTGCGGAAGAGCTTCAGGAAGAGGAAAGGATTGAAAGCTAAAGAAGAAAGGTAGATTCCCTGCTGAGAAGCTGCTAGCTGCTAGTTCAAAGCAGCTGCAGCCAATCAGGAGGCAATCAACAACAAAGAGAGAGGAACTCATTGATCAGCTCATCAACTTAGGAGCTGCAAATGAAGAAGTACTCCTGCTACCACTAGAGGAGTTGGTGACTTTGGAGAGGACAACCAGGCTAAAACAGAAGAAGAAGCCAGGTTGGCCTTAGAGAGGGAAGAGGAGGAACAGAGGAAAGCTGCCTTGCAGCTAAGGGAAGCTAGGATAAAATTCCTACTTTCTAGAGGCTTCAATCTTCAAGAACTTTCTCCACATGACAATGATACGATCCTCTGGCTCCATAACAAAGAGCAGGATCAAATGGAGAAAGAAAGGAAGAAGGCTGCAAGGGAAAAGAGCAAAGAGAAGAGAAGAAGGAAGAAGAAGCAAGGACCTCTGCAACCAAGAAGCTCAGTGACAAAGCCTGGATGAAAGACTATCTCCGGCTCATGGCTTCTCTGGTAGGCAGGTGGGTCCCATGTCTGAAAAGACACTCCAGCGGATTGTCAGTGAAATCAAAGCTGACATCCGTATGGGAAAGAAGAAAGAGATGTACAGAAGGGGACAGGGAATGATCTTCACCCAACCACTCAACCACAACCAGCACCAGAAGAACCAATCCCATTCTCCTTCCCCATCAAAACCGAACCCTCAGATGAACCCTTCACCCCTGAACCTACAACTCTACCCATACCCACTTCATCACCTCAACCACCTAAACTTCAATCCTTCAACCCAAAACACAACCCAGAACCACTGAACCCAAACCTACCCAACTGATACCCAAACCATCCCCTCAGCCTTCTCAACATCTCTCTCTTGAAGAGTTAAGGAATCAAGACAAAGCTCAACAACTGCACAACTCTGAGCAACATCTCCTGTGAGAAGATCATCAACATCACCTATGTTGATGACTCTTCAAGTTCCCTCACACTAGATCAATTTCTTGATTTGCCTAGAGGAACTTTGGGCCAGGCTGCAAGACTTCTTGGTCTCACTCTGATTCTCTAATGCTGAAGAGAAGAGACTTAGAAGAAAACTGGTGACTCTGCTGGATACAAGAAGGAGGACAGATTCCTAGTCAGTCTCCTGCGCCTAGGAAAGCATAATCCAGTGGAGGTTCGATGAAGCTTCTCACAACTTTGTTGTGGAAGGGAGAATGGTGAAATCAACCGATTCAATGCCACTTCTCTGTTGCACCTCAGCAGATTTGACATTGCTGAGCTTGCAGAGAAGCCATTCTCCAACCCCTCCAACTCTAAGACTGCTGCTGTCATCAGGAATCATCTCAGCAGTCTTCACTTGGCTGAGCTAACTGCAAAGGCAAGGATTAAGAAGAGTTGAAGTTGAGAAGACAGGAAGAAAAGGAAAGACCTACCACCAAGGGCGCAGCCTTTCTACAGATGGTGGAGGGTCCGGAATTGGAACCTATAGTTAGATGGGAATATGACTATAGTTCCCATCAACTAACTCTTTTCAGAGGGCCACAGAAAGGGTACATATAATCCAAGGTAACAGACTGGATGTTCTGTCTACCAAGGATTTGTACAAACTTCTCAGCACCACATCAGGAAAGAACAAGAAACAGATAGATATCTACTTTCCTTGGTGCTGAAAGTTTTGAGAAAAGAGAAAAGTAAGTTTTGGTAGCATCAGCCTAGGGGGAGTTTGTTGGATCATGAAAAGGCTGGTGCAACCAAAACTATTTCACTTAGTCAATTTTGGTGCTACATTCAAAGGCTTCCGAAGCTAAGTATGGGAACTTCCGAAGGTTGAAGAGTTCTTCCGAAGACAAGTGAAGATCAACTTCCAAAGACAACTCTACTTCCGAAGACAAGAAGAAGTTTCCACCTCGGAAGAAGCAGTCTTCCGAAGTATAAGTGGCTTCGGAAGAAGTTATTCTTCCGAAGCAATTTAACCTTCGGAAGACACTGCTATGAACCAGTGGACATAAGTATGGTCTCTGACATTCCGCTGCAGACCTCTGATACAGCATGGCTTCTTCCTAAAGAGCCATGTAGTTGACCATACTTTATTCCACTGTTTACCTTTTTATGATAGTACATGTTACCAACCTTAGTTGGTGACAAAAGGTAAGTCAGGGACATGTCCTGACTACCAAATCTCAGATAAAATATCCGAGATACCTTAACCTATAGTCTTGTAGTAGAATTTGTGGTTTTGGTTAGAGATGTATGTTTTGAGGTAGGTATCCAAGATTGGAATTTTTTTAACAAGTGCATTTAAGTTCTCGACCAACTCGTAAAGACTTTTAGTAAATGAGTCTGTCTCACGTTGATCTAGTCGTATGTGTAAGGAATGACAAACTTCAAGTATGAGTAAGGTTTTGGTAATATAACCCATACATTTTGCTAAACATGTCACTACCGTGGCCCTATGCCTTCCAATTTTCTTACTTTTTACATATTGAATTTTGAGGGTTTCCTGACAGATGGTTTGCCATCTCTAACTAAATTCTGCGCACACCGCTGATTTTTTTAGGTGTTACCATATCAAACGGTCCACGGTTTAGGGCTAACCGTGACCGTTCAGTCAGGCGTAAGACCTACTATCACGTTGAGGCCTAACCGTGACCAGTTTACACACCCCTCGGGATCAGTTGCATTATTGGATGTGTAATTAATGTGGGAATTGATTGTGCGCAGGTTAGATATGTCATGTTTGGCCAAACCGTGACATATTGTTTATATTTTCTATATTTTTGAAATTTTTTTAATCATACAAGTTTGTTTTTTTATAATTTTCATCGGTTTTTTTTATATTTTCTATATTTTATAATTTTTTTGGGTAAATCGAACCAAAATTGATAATTTTCGTCGGTTTTTTCTCTGTTCTTCAGTGTCCGTGCGAATGATGGTGTTTACTTAGTCAGTGTTGTTCGATTTGAGACAATTTTTTTCTTGATTTTAGAACCGCTTGTTGATTTTTATGTGAAAAAGGGTTTCTAAGATTTTGGGGAAATGGGTTTTGTTTTCTAATCTGTATCATGTTACAAGTAATTTTTTATTAAACATGTGGCGGTTGTTACAAGTAGGTGTTTATTTTATACACCGGTTAACCTAAACGTAAAATTGGTTGTTATTATACAGTTACATTACAAGTTGATTCATACATATACAATTAATATTATCAACATTACAATATAAAACAAATAACCAAGAAACACAACCAAACAAACACAATCAATATACAAGCCATCATAACTAAAACTGCACATATATATACGAGTTTTTACATACAAAAAAAAAAATACAAACAAAATATATCTAATCTGTCATATCTGCATCGTCACTGCCTGCCCTCCTGACCCGCCCGCACCAGAGGGGCCAGCACCGTCATGGCCTAACCGCCTGGGTGGCTGTGACAACAACGGCGTACCCGAGCCGGCATCGTCTGCGGCCATGTGCTGGATGACCCAGTCCAGCATATCCCCCGCCTCGTGACCCTGGCTCGCGTGCCCTGAAGCTATCTATAACGTGGCAGGCAATCGCACGACATGGTACACGCGCTGAGGATGCTGGGCGGGTCCTGTCGTGCGGCGGAGGACTGGGCTGATCCTCCCCGCCACCAAGCGGCTCGTGGGCAACCTGAACGTGGACCTCAGCCCCCTCCAACCGGGTGGGTCCCCATGGGTCGGGCACCCATGCCACTAGCTCATGGTCTACTAAGCTTTTCCCCGTGCCGTCAGGGAACCTCCGCACGATCCTCATCCTAGTGGCGGTGGCCCATTTGCCACGCATATGAATCGGAGGTAGCGGGAGCTGGGACATGGCATGAGCGTACCCCAGGCCCTGAGCGATGCGGGAGACGATGTTCCCCCGCCCACCACCGGCCCCTCGCGCCTGCCTGTGATAATAACTAGCAAAGTAGTCCGCAAGGGCATGCGCGAGGTGCCAGTGTTGGTGTGCGAGTACACACCGGAGAAAGAAAAGGTCGGGGGTGTTGACCCTGTCGGTCCCCACCCCACGACCAGCTACGGACGTGGCGATCAGTCGGTGAATTGTATCTATATAGAGGGTCTCGTATATGAGAGGACCTCGAATCGCCACTGTATGGTCCGTCACCGATCGCAGGCCACCAGACCTGATCCGATTCGTCACCCCACGAATCAAGGCGGTGGTGTACATCGGCTGTCGGACCTCCACCTCCATATAGAGGCCGCTGACGACAGCGAACCGTCTAAGTGACATGCGGTGGAGGGAGCCAAACATCCGGAAAGCAACCTCCGCGGGCTGACGACCATCCACGATGTCGTCCTCATCAAGCTCCGGAAGCTCCTGGGCACGAGGACGGAATATAAATTGCATTAAAACTCCACAGTGAGCTGTCGATGGGCAGGGTCGCCATCCTGAACAGCTGTTCCCATGGGCTGTCATCGCCTATGATCTCAAAAAATCGCTCGCGCTCCGCTCCCATAAGCTCTAAGAACTCCTCTGACAAGACAGTCCCCGGTGCTGGCGGTCGTCCTCTCAGGGTCCTGAACCGCTCGATGGCGAACTCCCTCGTCGAACTGCAGATGAGGGAAGTCATCAATCCGGAATAAACGCAGCATCGGCGTCCATCTCTGAGAAAAAATTCTGTTTATTATTATTTATAATGTTTAAAAAATTAATGTTGACGGTTTAGTATTATTATTATTATTATTATTACTATTATTACTATTTTATATTATTATTAGTATTATTATTATTATTATTATGATTATTATTATTATTATATTTACATTACTGTTTTATTACTATTATTACTATTATTATATTATAGTGAAAAATATGCATCGACTGGAATACTTGTGATTGGATTTAAAGGTTAATTATTAGTGAAAAATATGCATCGTGTGACAATAGTAAAAAAATGTATTATGAAATATAACCTTCTCGGATGTATATCTCCCAAACGACAAGCACATGGCAAGCCCATGGACGTGGACAACTGGTGTCCACATGAACCCCAGACTCCTGAATCATTTTCATTTTCTTCAACTCTGATTCAAGGAGGCTAAGGCAAAAAAGGGATACTTATAATGCAATTTTTAAAACAATAACATCGATGGTCTTTTTTAATCTTCACAGGGACACCTTAAATGTTTTACAATTTTCAATCTCCTAGCCGCGCACGAGGTCACAAACATATCCGACAAGTGTGTGCAACGTATTATTGGTCCCTGTGAGGTAATCCTGAAGTTAGCGTGTTGGCCCTCACCCTATTAGTTGTAAATGCACAAAAGTTAAGGCGGTCGTACATCCAACAAGTAATAGTTTTCTCTTTGTACGGCACCAACCAATATTTCAAATATATTCTATACCTCTGAAAAAAATAACAAATTTTTATAAAATAAATAAATAAATTATTAGAGTAACAATAACTATGAAATTCTTACCATGTTTACCATCTTCATTTAACTTTTCTTCCATCTCGTGCAATTGTAATCGTACAATGCCTCTGTGGGAGACGAACACAAGGTCTTCCACCAATATGGAAAATCCTTCCACATGCCGGTTTTGAAAATGATATTCCACCGTCTTTTGATATTCTCCCTAACGTGCCACCTGCCATAGGTTTTTAGTAGCACTCGGGAACACTGTGTCACACGCGCTCATCAGGGACAGTCCCTGTTTGTGACAATAACGCGGGGCTCCACACACCATCGAGCATATCTCTGATCTGCTCCAACACCCATGTGAAGTTGTCCTGCCGTTCCCTCGATATAAATGCATGCGCAATACAAACAACTTTGACGTCGACGTAACGCCAATAACCTGAACAAACGGAATGTTGTACATGTTGGTCTTGTACGCCGTGTCTATCAATCACGTGCGGGAATGCGCGGCACATTTTATACGAAGTAGGATGACAAAAGAAAACATCTTCCACGGCCTTAGTAGCTGCATTCTTTCGTGTTTCATACACGAACTCTTTAGATTGTAGCAGTTTTCAAGTTCCTGCATTGGTGTCATGACTTTTCTCCCCTCAGCCCTAAACTTTGATGTAAGATTATATATGTCCTGAACAACACCGACGCTGTGGGGAAAGTGCTCCCTTTGGCTGAATGGATGTGTCATGGCCGCATGTGCTGCCTGTGTAACTTATCGACAAGATCAATTTCTTTGGCGGTCATCTTCCTAAGATGCGCGTGGCCCTCCTCGTGCATAACAGGATCATGGTTGTGCGTCTCGTATCTCACCTCTAACATCCAACTGTCACTCTTTCCTACGTACTTCCCTACGAGTTTAAAGGGACATCCTTTCTTTATGCTCCCGGTACGCCTACTTGTGCCAGTGAATTTAGGTTCACCACTACGATTACATAATAGTTCCACATCCTTTTTTCATGACCGTCCCACCACAATGCCGCACCCATGCTCGTGTCCTCTCATTTTAGCCCACTTCTCCAAGTCCTCACGAGAATCAAAATACTGAAAAAATTATAAAGCTAGACATAAAAAACAATATATAAAATAAATAAAAAATAAAATAAACAAAAGAATAAAAACTCTTCGTACTTTATCGGTTTTATAAGAAACCATAGCCTTTTTTATCCGATCCTCATCCCCATCGTGCTCGGCGGTGTCCCCATGGTTTTCTTTGAGGTGAACCGAACCGTCACTCTCATCCATGTCATTCCCATTAAAAGTATCCACACATGTGTAATTTCTAGTCCTGACTGGTACGGGGATGTCCGTAATACAGCTCTGTTTGTGAGTGGTACGTGTTCGAGAAATGCCCATAAGAATTGCAAGGGGGATGTCTGTACCCTTCACCGTAACCCGTCGGTCCAAATAAAGAGTTGTACGCATCTTCAGCAAATTTGTTCGAACGGGTTAGTTTCCTCCTCCCCCCACGGGGGTGACTCCCGTATACGTAATATTCCTAAAAAAGATAATGGTTAGATATTTCAAATAAGAAGTTATAATAAAACAGATACTACTTCAACCTGGTTCGAATCTTCGATAGGTGGCTCCTCATTCAAATCTGGAAGCTTCGGCTTTTGATAATGATCTCCCGAACTCGACATTGTTTTCGAATTAAGGTACTTTTGGAACGGCGAATGTTATTTATGTTGAAAATCAGAAGGATATTTTTGTTGAAAAAAATGAAGATATTAATACTTCAAAAAATTGAAAAACGGTAATGGTTGTGGTTGTTGAATGAAATTGTAAGGTTATTTATTATGAAAATCTGGGCGCCAAACCGTCACGGTTTGGCCAAACCGTGACGGTTCGAAGTAGGTGACGCGTGAATCCGAGTCTTTTGTTAGAGTACCTCGTACCGTAAAGGTATACCTGGTACCCTAAAGGTCACGGTTAGGGCAAACCGTGACGTTTGGTGACTGGTTTTCATTTTATCTGTGTACTTTTGTCATTTTGTTGTCACGTGGTGTCAGATGACTGACACAGAAACCATGACCGCAAGCCCTTGCGGTCACGTTTAGGTTGTACAACGTGACCTTTTGCTCTAACCGTGACCTTTAGGTCCGGCCTACCCCCAAAAATCCCATAAGTTTATAACTTCCCGTTCAAATGTATATGCTACCCATCAAAAGTTTATCCAAGATTACAATAACATTAACATAAGTCACTCCATTAGTTTATCATAATTACATAAGTTTCATCCAATTAGGATGATAATAAGACAAACAAACAAACAACCCAGTATATCCCACTCAAGAGCAGGGTCTGGGGAGGGTAGGTGTAGGCGAGTCTTTCCTCTATCTTGTTAAGTAGGAGACCGCTTCCAAAATAGGATGATAATAAGAGTTTAGCTTATAATGAGCTTGAAAATAACAACAAACAAGATACAAGATAGATATGAAATCATCGGTGAAATAGAACAATCAACCGTATTCCATAATGGATGATGCCTGTAAGGCCCACCTTTCTCAGGGGAACCTCACAGTTGGCCATTCACAGCATAACATTTATTAAGACCATCATTTACTCATATATGTATAAAATATATGTTGCAGTGAAAAAATACTGTCATTTCAATTCATTACAAGTAAATATAAAACAAACAAACAAACAAACCCAGTATATCCCACTCAAGAGCAGGGTCTGGGAGGGTAGGTGTAGGCGAGTCTTTCCTCTATCTTGTTAGGTATAGAGACCGCTTCCAAAGTGACCCCCGGCTCGTACAAGTAAAATATAAACATTGTCTTTAATCCTCAAAACTATTAAGAGTCCTTTGTTTAGCTTTTCTTCATCCGGGATGCCAGTCTTCTAGTGCCAAGAAGCTTCAGTCCCATGCCTCTATTCCATAGCTCTAACTCTTACCTGTCAACTGATGTGCATACAAAAGTCAGCTTCGCTGAGTGAATTCTAGGTTTACTTTGCTAAATAACTATCGTAAGAGATATTAGCTTTATCAGTTGAAAATAATCATTGTCTATCAGAATATAAATACACACAGGCTATCACTTTATCAATACTTTATCATTTATTGTTATTTATTACTCTTCTTTATCCGTCAATTCTCTGTCACTATCGGTGCCTAGGCTCGCCTAGGACTTTACCGACATGCCAATTAAGGACTTACTGTCGTACCCGATCAGGCCATTATTGTCATGCCAATTTAGAACTTACTGACCTGCCTGTTCGAGCATACTTTATCACTTTATCACTGGTGAGGGTACAACGAATGCAACCCTCCTTTATCAATTGCTTGCAAGGCTTTGCTTTATCACTTTATCAAGTACATGTTATGGGCCTCATAACCTTTCTTTAAGTTTCACTTTCATGTTTAGGTTATACATAATATAACACAACATAATACAGGTAATTCATTAGAAAACCCCGTTTTCCATATAGGATAGTGTATAAAACTTTACTTTAACAAACTGTTAATAAAAGTATGTATTTAGTATGCACACCGCCCCAAAACATTTAAAACATGCGTAAAATAGGGGATCTAGAACTCACCTGAACTTGTCCAATAGCTTAGATTCTAAGTCACTTAAGCTATAGCCTGAATACTCTAGCTGCACGAAAGTTAATATGCAAAAATGTCATTTTCTTCATAGTTTCGCCCACAGTTTCGCTGGTAGTTTCGTTGCCAGCTTCGCTGGCAGTTTCGCTACCAGTTTCGCTGGGCAGCACTTCTGTCAGTTTCGCTGGACAGATTCGCTGGCATGAGCGCCCAACTTTCGTTGGAATTTCCTAGTTTCGCAATGTCTAAGGTCAGCCTAAGTACTTAGCGAAGCTATCAGTGAAACTATAGTTTCGCTGTAGCGAAACTGTAGTTTCGCTAGGATTCTCCTAGTTTCGCTGGATAAATGCACAGTTTCGCTGGATGAATACTTAAATTCGCTGGATCGGGCCCAGTTTCGCTGGATGAACAAAACTCAGATCCAGCCCGTTTTTAACCCAAAATCTTATCTTTTTACGTCCAAATCCTTAGTTTACCTTCTATGAAGCCAAATCTAAGCTTTTTACACGTTTTCATACGTAAAAATTCGACCTTTATGTGTTTCTTTAAACTTTTCAAAACCCCAAAACCCTAGAATCCGGGTTTGATCTATAGAAGACCTTAGAGGTCAATTCTTACCTTGTTTTGTTGCTATTTCCTTGTGTTTTGATGCTCCAATCCACCAGAACTTCAATCCTTCCAACCTTCAAGCTCCAAATCTTGAATTTCTTCACTTTCTCTCTCTACTTTCTCTCTCTATGAATTTGGTGGCTAGGGTTGTAATGTGATGGAATGGGACTGATTATGCATGTTTAAGGGCTGATTAGGGCCCTTAAACCAACCAGTCTAGCCCATTAAGGCTAATTTGATCTATAGCCCACTAACTTGCCCCTTTATTTCTTAAATTAACCCTTAAAAGCCCATTATTATTAAATAGCTCGTTTCGGGAAATTTCGGGGCGTTACATGTCTCCCCCCTTATTTAGGTTTCGTCCTCGAAACCTACCTCGTCGTTAAACAGTACGGGGTATTGGCGTCTCATTTCCTCCTCGGATTCCCAGGTGGCATCCGACCCCTTTCGGTGTTTCCATTGCACCTTGACTTGCTTGACTACTTTATTTCTCAATTGTTTCTCCTTCCGATCCAGTATAGCCACTAGTTGTTCTACATAGTTCAGCTTCTCGTCCACCTCGATGTCATCTAGAGGTACGACTGCCTCATTCGGTGCTAAACATTTTCTTAAGTGCGACACATGAAAGGTAGGGTGAATCCCACTTAACTCGTTTGGAAGGTCTAGCCTGTAAGCTACATCCCCAACTCGTGCTAGTACCTCGAATGGTCCGATGAACCTGGGACTCAGTTTCCCCCTCTTCCTAAATCGGATAATCCCCTTCCATGGCGACACTTTAACATTACCCTGTCACCCACACTAAATTTGATAGGTCTCCTTCTTCTGTCGGCGTATGACTTTTGTCTATCCTTTGCAGCTTTCATATACGCCTTGATTTTCTCCAACTTTTCCGTTGTGTCTTCCACGACTTCTAAGCTTCCTAACTCCTTTTGTCCGACATCACCCCAACAAATAGGAGTTCTGCACCGTCGACCGTACAATAACTCATATGGGGCATCTTAATACTGGCGTGGTAGCTGTTGTTATAGGAGAACTCTGCTAGTGGCAAATGATCATCCCAGTTACCGCCAAATTCGATAACGCATGCCCGAAGCATATCCTCCAGTGTCTGGATCGTTCTCTCCGTTTGCCCATCGGTCTGCGGGTGGTATGCGGTACTAACATGCAACCTAGCACCCATCTCTTCATTGAACTTTTTCCAAAACTTTGAGGTGAACCGCATATCCCTATCTGAAACAATCGATACGGGCATACCATGTCACGCCATAATTTCTTGGATAAATAGTTCAGCAAGCTTTTCTGAACTAATTGCTTCCTTGATTGGCAGGAAACGCGTACTTTTAGTCAGTCTATCCACAACCACCCATATCGCGTCACGGCCTTTCGTCGTGCGGGGTAGTTTGGTGATAAAGTCCATGGTAACATGTTCCCACTTTCACTCTGGCACTTCTAATGGCTGAACATAACCATAAGGTCTTTGGTGCTCAGCCTTCCCTGTAGGCACGTGAGACATTTATTTACATACGCAACCACATCTCTCCTCATCCCAGGCCACCAATAATCTTTCTTCAAATCGTGGTACATCTTATTGCGCCTGGATGTATTGAGTAGCGGGTCTTGTGCGCTTCATCCATAATCTTTTCCGCAAGTCACCATGCTTCGGAACCCATATCCTGCCATGGAAGGTCTTAACACCCAAGGTGTTCTCTACCAATTCATCCACCTTTCCCACCATCCTTTCCTTATTGATTTGCTGCTCTTTTAAAGCGTCCATTTGAGCTTGGCTTATCATCCTCATAACATCTGGGGTCACTATTAGTTGGCACGCCTTCACCCGGATCGGTTCATATCCTTCCTTTCGGCTCAGGGCATCGGCTATCACGTTCGCCTTACCCGGGTGATAATGGATTTCACAGTCGTAATCCTTTATCAACTCCAACCACCTCCTCTGTCTCATATTTAGGTCCTTCTGCTCAAAGAAATATTTCAGACTTTTGTGGTCGGTAAATATGGCGCACTTAGTTCCATACAAATAGTGTCTCCAGATCTTCAATGCAAACACTACTGCGGCAAGTTCCAAATCGTGAACCGGGTAGTTAACTTCCGTGTCCTTTAACTGTCTGGATGTGTAAGCTATAACCTTTCCTCTTTGCATCAACACACAGCCTAACCCGCAGTATGAAGCATCGGAGTATACCGTTAGGTCTTCATCTCTCTCCGGTAGGGTTAGTACAGGAGCTTTGGTTAGTCTATCCTTCAGTTCCTGAAACGCATCTTCCTGTTCTTTTCCCCAATCGAATACCACGTTCTTCCTCGTTAACCTGGTTAATGGGGAAGCTATCTTCGAGAAATCTTTGATAAACCTTCTATAATAGCCAGCCAATCCCAAGAAACTACGGATTTCGGATGGCGTCCTCAGGGAATTCCATTGCGTAACTGCTTCAACTTTCGATGGATCAACCATTACCCCCTCGGAATTTATAATGTGCCCTAAAAACTGCACCTCCCGTAGCCAGAAGGCACATTTAGAGAACTTCGCATACAGTTTCTCCTTTCGTAAAGTCTCTAACACCTCCTTAATGTGACAAGCATGGTCTCCTTCATTCTTTGAATATATCAAAATATCGTCAATGAAGACTATCACTGATCGGTCCAATATCGGGCGACACACGCGATTCATTAAGTCCATGAATGCCGCAGGAGCATTGGTTAGCCCGAAAGACATAACCAGGAACTCATAGTGGCCATAGTGTGTTCGGAAGGCCGTCTTTGGGATATCTTGCTCCCTTACCTTCAGTTGATGATATCCGGATCGGAGATCTATTCGGGAGAACCAGCTTGCCCCTTGCAATTGATCAAACAGATCATCTATCCGGGGTAGAGGGTATCGATTCTTCACGGTCAGCTTATTCAACTCCCTGTAATCTATACACATCCTCATGCTGCCATCCTTCTTCTTCACAAACAGCACAGGAGCACCCCATGGAGACATGCTGGGCCTAATGAATCCTTGTCAAGGAGTTCTTACAGCTGTAACATGAGCTCCTTCATCTCGGAGGGAGCTAGGCGGTAGGGTGCTTTGGCAATGGGTTGGGCTCCTGACAGCAAGTCAATCTGGAACTCTATCTCTCTATCCGGTGGTATTCCGGGCAGATCCTCCGGGAATACATCAGGAAAGTCCCGCACCACTGGTACATCGGACAACTCTTTCGCTTTATCTTTAACATCCTTGACATACACTAGATAAGCTCCGCACCCTCGCCTCATACATTTCTCCGCCTTGATCATGGAAATTATCCTTGGAACCTTGCAATCGTTATCACCTAGTTTCGCTGGATAAATGCACAGTTTCGCTGGATGAATACTTAAATTCGCTAGATCGGGGCCCAGTTTCGCTGGATGAACAAAAACTCAGATCCAGCCCGTTTTTAACCCAAAATCTTATCTTTTTACGTCCAAATCCTTAGTTTACCTTCCATGAAGCCAAATCTAAGCTTTTTACACGTTTTCATACGTAAAAATTCGACCTTTATGTGTTTCTTTAAACTTTTCAAAACCCCAAAACCCTAGAATCCGGGTTTGATCTACAGAAGGCCTTAGAGGTCGATTCTTACCTTGTTTTGTTGCTCTTTCCTTATGTTTTGATGCTCCAATCCACCAGAACTTCAATCCTTCCAACCTTCAAGCTCCAAATCTTGAATTTCTTCACTTTCTCTCTCTACTTTCTCTCTCTACGAATTTGGTGGCTAGGGTTGTAATGTGATGGAATGGGACTGATTATGCATGTTTAAGGGCTGATTAAGGCCCTTAAACCCACCAAGTCTAGCCCATTAAGGCTAATTTGATCTATAGCCCACTAACTTGCCCCTTTATTTATTAAATTAACCCTTAAAAACCCATTATTATTAAATAGCTCGTTTCGGGAAATTTCGGGGCGTTACATGCCTAGACAATCTCGAGTTCTTTCAAGTGTTTTATGCACATTCCGAACTTCCTAAGGGTCTTCAATATTTGATTCCCGAGAGAAATCAGCAGGGTAACCCTTCACTAAATGTTTTTTTAAAGTTGCAAATGAGCTCCGATTTATAGGCTTTCTTGAGTGTTTAACTATGGCCCCGTGCCCAAAAACACGACCACATGCTACTACAATGCTTACAAAAGTTGGTCGGTTCGTACGTGCAGGGTGTTTCGGGCATGGCCCGTGATTAGGGTGGGTCACGACTCCGTGACTACTTTTGAGGGACCGTACCTTTTGTTAGTAAGATGTCCAATCACGGAGGGGTGCCAATTTAAGCACAGGGGTGTGTTTTAGGCTGGTCATCAGGGTGTGCATAATGAGGCGCGACCCCATGCTTGGATTTTAAAACTCGATTTCTTCAGATTCTTGCTAAGTATGCTTCTTTGTCTATCTTGATCATTTGAACACCTGAAAACACAATTTACCATTTTCAAGTTATTTTTCATCATCTTAAGAAAGATATTTAAGAATAATTGATGTGCTTTTAATAAGTTTTTATGTATAATTTAGAGCACATCATGTAACTTGTAACTTTATAATAAAAAAACTTGTAATTTATGTAATTAGTATTAAAATTTTCATCTTTTTAGTAGAATTATTGGGTTTTCTTAGAGATGTAATTCTGATGGAATCGCACGATTGGAATTTATGTTAAACAAGTGCATTTAAGTTCTCGATCGAACTCGTAAATACGTTTAGTTAAATGAGTCGGTCTCACGTGGATCTAGTCGTATGTGGTAAGGATAACAATATTTCAAGTATAAGTAAGGTTTTGGTAATATCAAACCCATACATGATTGCTAAACATGTCACATACTGGGGCCTATGCCTTCCAATTTTCCTTACTTTTTATATATTGATTTTGAGGGTTTCCTGACAGATGGTTTAGCCGTCTATAATCTTGAGGCATTTAAGGTTGTGTATTGGGATTCCCAATTATCCAAAACTTGATTGTAAACTTATTTAAACTGATTTGAAATATCAAAGATCTAACAACACTTCTTATAATTTTATATATACTTTATAACTTCAAGTTTCTAACAAACTTTAAAGTACCACTTATTATATTTTTAGAATTATATAACGTATTAATTATTCAGTTTCAATATGGAGGAACGAGAATTGGTTAGTTCCTGGTGATCAAACGTATATCATCTTATACTATAGTTGTTGTGACATGTGTATCTTTTTACAGCTAATCTCATAATTGGCCCCAAAGTGAATATCCATCTCATTATTTGCCCTAAATGTTTTAGTTTTAGGTTTTGTTTAGGTTTATGTTTTTATACAATTCCACACGAGTTGAGCAATGTATTTCCATCGTCTTTTTAAAAAGTATTTTGTGTCAATAGTTAAATCGTTGAGCATATTCTATGTTAATATTAAAAGTTAAATAAACTAAGTGTCGGACATGCAATTCAACCACAACTCTATTATAAACAAAAAAGAGTATCTATTCATGTACGCTCATTTGTATCATTCCTAATCCACATACAGGTAAACAAAATCATGTTTGAAAGATCAGTAAAATAAATCAAACATACACAAATGAGCCATGTCCATTTTCGCTCATGCATTTAACTTCAACCGAACAAATGAACGAACACAAACACGTAAACAAACAAATTTTCTTGCGCGTGCTCATTTGTTAAGAAGATGAGTCAATTCTAATTTTGTTTAAGTTCGTATGTTAATATTTTAAACGAATGGTTCACAAATACAAATGAACAAAACTAAAGATAAATGAACACAAACAAACACCAACTAAAAGTAAATGTAAACATCCAATTAAAGTTATCTGTGACTGCGAAACAAATAGAAATTCAAAAAGATATGTAATTATTATTATAATTGTTTTTAACGAACTCAAACATAAAAAACTGGGTATTAAATTATATAATTAAAATTTTAAAATTATTAATTATTAATATTAGTTCTCAAAGTTCTTATGATATTTACAAGTTCTCAAATGATTCTACGTTATGCATAATTGGTTCTAAATTAGAAAATTTAAGTTCTTTTAAATTACTTTTATTAATAAATAAATTTGAGTTAATATTTAAAAGAATGTAACAAACAAATATAAATATAAGTGAATGAATATAAACAATGTATACGACTGAACTTAAACACACATATATGAACACACATAATGAGCAACATAAACAAATATTCACAAATATAAATAAACAAATAAATCATGACTTTTATGTTATTTTTTTTAACTAAATAAACATAAAGTTAGAGTTTATATTCATATATTTATTAGAGATACGATCATGGTCTTTCTACAACCGAGTTTGAGTGCCAAACTTGTGTCGGTTTTGACTTATAAACCTAGAACCCTAGCAGTCTAACACTCCCTACTTTTGATCTTGAATTATCCATTTTACAATAATTTGAAATCGATGCCTATATAACCATTGTATCCAACACATGATTACATTGCATGTTATGTGGAGATGAATATGAATCTTCTATATATAAACTTGTTCACGCTTGCGCTCTTTTGCCAACTTAATATGAGCACTTATAAGCCAATGGTGCAATTTACACCCTATTTTTGTCTTCTCCGTTAGAGATTTAAAGGAGCTACATAAAAACGTTTCAGGGGATGATGGTATAAAGAAAATGATACATGCATGTTATAATTCTCATAGCTCGTTGGTGTATTTAAAAATAAGAAATGAGGTTGCTTTTAACAACAAGTTGGCTTCTCTGGTATCAAAATATTGTACGTCTTTCTTGTGGGCGAAAAATAGAAGAAGAAAGATGGATGGGTTGAGGCTGTTGTGGAACCCTCTCGACAAGGGTTGAATTTGGTTTGATTTTTATTTCTTTTTGTATTGTTTATTTTTTGTTCTTGTAGCCTTTTTTAATATATCATTGCTCTTGCCGGTCAAAAAGAAAAAAAATATAACAAATGATTACATTAATACAACAATTTTAACTTTCAAATTAACCAAACAAGAAAAAGTAAATACTTTTTCGAAAAGAGTATATTAACTGAAAACAATATAAAATTATTGTGATATATCTACACAACACAACCTAAAAAAATTACAAACCCGATGAGTTTTAATGAAATATTTATAATATAGTGAAAGTGAATTACACAAATGATTTTTGTTGCATGCATGTGTTACACTACAAGAATTCTTATAATTAGTGGCGACACCTTTAGGGGCGACACGCGTATTAGTGGCGACAGCCATTAGCGGCGACGCCAATAACGGCGACGGGTCGCCGCTAATAGTCTGCGATCCGTACGCCTCTGTCAACTCCATTCTAGCCGTAGATCAAATGTAGATCTGACGGCTCGTATTTCATCGTACAACAAGAATTAGCGGCGACGCCAATAGCGGCGACGCATCGCCGCTAATGCTATTTTCCCCTAACATCCAGTCGCGTGGATCGACTGAGCATTTTCCTCCACCACAAAAATTCACCCCATCGCGACACCCTTCACCTCCACCCCCCTCGATCGCCGACCGGCCGACCACCCTTCGCCGTCCGGCCGACCACCCGTCGCCGACCACCACTCGCCGTCCACCCCTCGCCGACCACCACTCGCCGTCCCTCCACGAAAATTCGTCTGCTGCACCACTATTGAAAGGATCGGTAATGTTCACGCAATATTAAAAGGATATTAGCTTCATTGTTGTTACAGATCGCATTCCATTATCTCCCGGACGAGATAAGATACTTTCATTCTTGTAATATTTATAAGTTTTTTCAGGACGAGAATGTACGCCTCTGTCAACTCGCCGAGCATCCCAACCTCGATCAACGGACCATCGCCGTCTGCTCCACTCCACCGTCCCTGCTAAAGGGTACTTCGATCTGTCGCTGCTGTTGCTACAATCTGTCGCCGCTAAATCCGTCTTTGAAGGTAATTTTTTTGTTTCCTTTCTTAGATTTTGGTTCATGTATGATGTAGTGTGTAAATTAACTGTAGGTTTAATTTTTTGGTTGATTTGGTTGTTGATTTAAGGATAGTGAATTGATTTGAGTTGTCTTTTATATTTTATATTTTGTAGGTTTAAATTTAATTATTTTGTAATGTAGTATATATGTTATTAGTTTGGCTAATATAGTTGTTATAGTTTGGCTAATGTAGTTGTTATAGTTTACAAGTATTTTGAATGGAATAAATGTAGTTGTTATAGTTTACAAGTAAGTTATTGATATTAAGTTCTAGGTTGTGATTAAGTTGTTATAGTTTAGAAGTAAGTTATTGATATTGGTAAAGTAACATTGTCTCAAATTTATACATATTTGTGAATATTATACATATTTGTGAACATTATTAATAAGGTAAAGTAACATGTTCACAAATTTATATATATTTGTGAACATTATTAACAATGGTAAAGTATAACAACTTAATCAAAAAGTTTCAGCAGCCTATCTTTGTAAATTCTCTACCTTATGTTTGGTAAATGTTATTGCACGGGTAAATGTTATTAGTTTGACCTTAAAATGGAATTAGAATGTTAAATGTGATAAAATAGACGTTCATAAATGTTATTAGAATTGGAATGTTAAATCAGACAAAATAGACGTTCATAAATGTTATTAGAATTGGAATATTAAATGAGACAAAATAGACGTGTTGGAAATGAGTCAATATGTTATTAGTTTAGTAAATGTTATTAGTTTGACCCGTTTGATCTTAAAATATAAAATGAGACAAAATAGACATTAATATATATGCTATTAGTTTGGTAAATGTTATTACACGGGTAAATGTTATTAGTTTGACCTTAAGCATTATTTTTATTGTAGGAACAAATTGATGCCTTGTTTCAAGACCCATATTTTAAAGATCAACTCCAAAATTATGAGAAAAATAAACAAGTCAGTGATGTGGACGGTGAAGACGAAGAAGATGATGAAGATGATGATGCTTAATTGATAAATGTATGTTGACTTAATTTAGAATATTATGTAATGTATGACAGGATGTTGACTTAGTATGGTTTGAAGGTTAGGATGTTGATTTAGTTGTGTAACAAATTAGTTGATGTATGGTAATTTGGATTTAGAGCAAGTTGTTGTGTAACAAGTACCTAGACGGAATTCTAAAACGTTATCTTTTGTAACTAAGAAATTATGTTCATGTATGGTAACTTGTGTTTAGAGTTAGTAAATATACGTAAAATATGCAGATTGCCAGGTATATATTTGTACTGGAAACATGGGAAAACCGAAAAATACAACACGAAGCTGTAATAGGTGGACAGGGGTATTAGAGGCGACACATATAGGTATTAGGGGCGACACATTCTTCGTCAGGCCTGCACCCATTAGAGGCGACCTATTAGCGGCGACTTATGAGAATTAGCGGCGACTTTATTAGCGGCGACCCATTAGTGGTGAATTTTTGAGCATTAGCGACGTTTTATTAGCGGCGACCTATTAGCGGCGACAGGTCGCCGCTAAAGGTAATAGCGGCGACATAAAGGTTTTTAGTGGTGACTTTTATCGCCCCCAAAGACCCGTTTCCTTGTAGTGTTGTTCCTTTTTCAATTTTTGAAATTACAAATTTGAACCTAATTGTTTACTAAAATGTTAAAACAATTGGTTCTTTTTACTTACGGATGTTTTTTCTATTGAATCTACTTGACTACATGAAATGATAATTTTGTTCTTATGTTTAGAAAATCAAATATACTATTTATTAGTGTGGGTGACCAGTGAATAGTAATCAACCACACATTTCTTTCCCACACTTCTAATTGTTTTTTATCGGCTTTCTTAATATAAACTTAAATATAGATTTACTAGTTTTACTAAACTCGTGTGTTGAATAAAATAAAATACTAATATAATAAAATTTATTAATTATAAAATGATATTCAGATATGATATGACTGAAATTACGTATAAGAAATGACTATAAGTAATAAAACAGTAATATCAACATTTTAAAATTTTATTTTTAATATTTTTCTAAAAAAATAAATATTTTATTCTAAAACAAACCGTATAAAATGTCATTTTTAAATTTCCTTATTTTAAACCAAATTTAATTATTTTTTGTTTTTAGAAAATTTAATTTTTTAAAAATACCAACTTTAAAATATTTTTTTATATTTAGAAAAGTTTTATTCTTTAAAAAATTATTATTTTATAAAAAATTTATATTTTTATAAATAACATTAATAAATAGATCTTTTTCTTAATTTATTTGATCTAAAAAAGTGTTAAATAATATTATTCGTAATTAAGTAATTATTTAATAGATGAGAGATGCGAGAAAATTTTGATGAGAATAACTTCGGTGCTGCCACGTGTCATACTAAGATACTCTTTTATTAGAGTAGGAAGATTAGATTTAGTGAAATGGTATATTATACGGTTGAATAAATAAACTATTAAATATAATAAAATTTTAATAATTATAAAATGATATCTAAGATAAGAGCTTATTGAAATTGCATAGAAATAAAGCTTATAAGTAACAAAACAATTATATCAATTTTAAACCTTTTTAAATTTTTTGTTATTTTTTGGAAAAATATAATCATTTTGTTAAAACAAAGCATTTTAAAAAAATTTATCATTGTTAAAAGTTTCATTATTATTACTTTTAATTTTAATTATTTTTAGTTTATAACAAATTTACTTTTTAGAAACACTAATTTTAAAGTATTTTGTATTTTTAAAAAAGTTTGATATTTTAAAAAAATTATCGTTGTATAAAAGTTTATTTCTTTAGAAATGAAATTATCTTTCTAAAACTATTAAAAATTATTTTTAATCTAAAAATATTAAATAATACTATCAGTAATTAATATAACTATTTAACATGAGAGTGAAATGAAAAAATTTGATGAGAATAAATGTGGTGCTTGCACATGATACTTCTTATAGCAGAAAGATTTTTATTCTTTTTGACTAATTTGTTTTTCTATTATAACCTCTAAAGTATAATCTTTTTCTGAATTCCGAAGTGTTTTTCTATTAAAAAGTTATATGTTTTCTCAATTCCGAATATAACGACATGCTTACCTTTTATCTACATTTCGTTTTAAGTGTCATTTGAAATAAACCCAGGTCAAATATAATATATTGTTTATTTTTTCACAAACTACGTTATGTTTATCTAAACTGAATAAATTATTGCGACATCATCATTACTATGCATGTTTTAATAAAAAATTATTTTAAAGCGAGTACTCGCAATGAGTTAACAAAACACATGAGTCAATATAATATAGTTTTATTTTTTTCACAAAATTAATGTTATTTTAAATTCAAAATATACATTCCCGGCATGCTTATTTCAATCTATTTTCGCTTTAAATTATATTTAAGCTAAATTTACTGGTTTTTTTATATAAATACAAAGCTGATTTTGTATACTTTCATCATAATCATAGGTGAATTTTTATAATATAAGATTTACAAAAGAGATTGTGCATTATTTAATTTTTTGGCCGCTTCCCAACAATTAGATCAACTTGAAAGCCAAACAATTCTATGCCAATTTGTATCCAAAACAAAAAAAAACGCCAACCTTTGTTAGGTTTTGATTTGAATGTATTTGATTTTACGATTCATGATTGTCGACACTTCCAATTTAAGGATCAATTATTTGATCCGGTCAATATCATAATTCATGTAACGTTATGAGACCATCTCCATTGGTGAGAGGGTACATACATTTGTAGTATCCTACACTTCAACCATCTCCGTCTAATATATGAAACTAATTATAATGGTAATGTAAAAGACAAATACTATAAAAACAACTAATATATTTTATTTCACAAAAATCACTTAACAACTTTTTGCACATAAAAATTCAATATAGTTTCTGTTTTTTTCTCACAAAAATCTCTTAACGAACTTTTAAACATCAAAGTCCTTTAAAATATTAAATTTGAACAAAATTATGAACTTTTTTTTAAAACAACTTGAAATTGGTACCTTCAATTGTTTTACTTACATGTACTCTATTTTTTTCTTGCCTAACTTGTAATTTCTTTTATCTAACAAATAAAACAACTAAGGTATAAAAATTTTAAACATTTATCACATAAGGAAAAAAATTCATATACAAAGTTTATAATTTTTTATATGTACATATACATATTACGTACATATCACATGACATGGCTTTTCTTCAACAATATATTGCGCATGACATGCAAGCAAAATAGCAAAATGAACCAAAGAGGAAGCCAATAATAAAAAAATTTTAGACTTTTGTTCTATTTTGTTTTATTTATTTTATTTTATTTTAGTTTTATTTTATTTTTTGGTTCCTTTTATACATTAAAACTAAAGGTATATAAATGTTTATATTATTTGTATTCTTTTTATTCTTGTCTCTAATCTTAATCCATATTGTCACGTGATTCACCTCGATAAGACTATAATGAATATAACAAACAAACAAACATACTCAGTATGTCCCACTGAGAGTAGGATCTGGGAGTGTTAGGTGGTGGCCAGTCTTTCCTCTATCTTGGGATACAGAGAGACAACTTTCAAATAGACCACCGACTCGACAATGAAAACAACCAAATTATATTACATATACCACATAAGTATACATGACAAAAAGTTTTGTATATACATATGCATGTCCATAAACAAATAACCAGATTATATTGCATCCATCACACACATCACATAAGCAATAGCATACTCAGAACAATCAGAATGATAATGCAAACCTCACATAAGCAATTAAGCAAACGTCACAAAAGCAAACACAACAATATGAAACATGTTAGAGGCAGATAAACTTTACTATGATACTAGGCAAGGAGTAAGACAGATAAATTATACTACGATATTAACAATATAAATTGGCCGTTAGCACTAAGGCTTCACCTATATTGGAAAATAACGTTACCACTAGTAGTCCCTAACTTTAATTCTACGCCTCTACGCACTCCTATCCTCGACCATGTGCTCGGAGAGGTGCAACTTTATCATATCCCGGCTAATCATCTCATCTATGTCAACTTAGGTCTTCCTCTACTCCTCTTACCATCTAAAATGATGTGATCCACTGCTCTAACTGGCGCTGACATCTGTCTCCTCTTCACGTGCCCAAACCATCTCAATCTTCCCTCTCGTATTTTGTCCGTGATACATGCCATCTGTAGCCTCTGTCGGAAGACGTCGTTCCTTATCCGATCCAGCTTCGTGCGTCCACACATCCACCTTAGCATTCACATTTCTGCGACCTCTATTTGTCTCTCGTGTGATTTCTTCATGTTCCAGCAGTCTGTTCCGTATAATATAGCCGGACGAACTGCCAAACTCTATATAGTTTTTCCTTTAGTCGTGTTGGGAATCTCATATCACACAAGATTCCTGATACTGCTTTCCACTTGCATCATCCTGCCTAAATACGATGGGCTACATCACTGTATATCTCTCCGTCGTCCTGGACGTACAAGCCTAGATATTTGAACCTAGACGTTTGTGGGACCGCCCGATCCTGAATAGTAATTTGGGTGTCCTCTTTATTCGCTCTACTGAAGTTACAGTGCATGTATTTCGTCTTAGAGCGACTTATCCTTAAACCTTTGCTCTCTAGTGCCGCTCTCCACTGTTCTAACATCTCGTCCTGCGGCTTTTTAGATTCTGATATTCGCATAATATCGTCTGCAAACAACATGCACCACGGGACTGGCTTCTGTATAGACTTGGTCATCTCATCCAACACTAGTGTGAAGAGAAATGGGCTCAATGCTGATCCTTAGTGGAGTCCCACTTCTACTGGAAAGAATTCTGTGTCTCCGACTGGAGCTCGCACGCATGTTTTTGCCACTTCATACATATCCTTGATTATCTTGATATATCTCTCTGGTACACTTCTATCATGTAGACTTTTCCAAATGAGTTGTCGCGGGACACTGTCATAGGCTTTTTTTAGGACAAGGAAGGCCATATGAAGGTCCCTTTTCTTTTTTCTATATTTCTCTATTACCCTCCTTATGACGTGTATGGCTTCTGTTGTAGAGCGCCCTGACATAAATCCAAACTGGTTTATCGCTATGTGGGTTTCACGGCTGATTCTCGTGTCTATAACTCTTTCCCATAATTTCGTCATATGGTTCAAGAGCTTTATTCCCTTGTAATTTGTGCAACACTAGGCATCTCTTTTTTTCTTATATATGAGAACTATAACACTACTTCTCACTGATCCGGCATCTTTCCGGTCTTGAGGATAACATTGAATAGCTCTGTTATCTTGATATATCTCTCTGGTACACTTCTATCACGTAGACTTTCCCAAATGAGTTGTCACGGGACACTGTCATAGGCTTTTTTAGGTCAAGGAAGGCCATATGAAGGTCCCTTTTCTTTTTTCTATATTTCTCCATTACCCTCCTTATGACGTGTATGGCTTCTGTTGTAGAGCGCCCTGACATAAATCTAAACTGGTTTATCGCTATGTGGGTTTCACGGCTGATTCTCGTGTCTATAACTCTTTTCCATAATTTCGTCGTATGGCTCAAGAGCTTTATTCCCCTGTAATTTGTGCAACACTAGGCCTCTCTTTTTTTCTTATATATGAGAACTATAACACTGCTCCTCCACTGATCCGGCATCTTTACGGTCTTGAGGATAACGTTGAATAGCTCTGTTAACCATTGCAGTCCCTTTTCTCCCAGGCACTTCCACACTTCAATCGGTATGTTGTCTGGCGCCCTTTCCATTTTCTTAAGAGCTCACGTAACTTCCTCGATTGTGATATTTCTACAATAACACTTATTTTGTTGCGTTGTTCGTTGTCACACCCCGACCGATGGCGGAATCATCGGAGCGGACGAGGGAATGATTGATTGTTCATAACTCATGATTGTCTAATAGTGAAAATAATATTAAAATCAGATTACAGGATAACATGAATTTAACAGATACAAATGCAACAGTTAAAGTCACAAATAATAATTGTCTTTTGTTTTGACTAAGTCCAGGTCTTATATGATCAAGTAGAAGTCCACTAGCTTGCTTAACCTGAAATCATGTGAGAAAAATAAAGTCAGCTAACGAATTAGCTGGTGAGTAATCATAGTTTTGAGTATACATATAGATTGATTGATTGATTGATTGAGAATAATTCAATTCACAAGGTAACGTTAAGACTTATATTGCAATAGTAAAGCATATAGATAAACCGACACAATAACAACCCCTTGACTTGACACTTGCATATAATAGACTCCACACATACACCATAGATTAACTCCTGCCTCTGGTACAATCACCACTCGTAAGCCATATGGGGTGGGTTATCCAAACCAGTAGATCTACCATTGATACCAGGATTGATTGATTGAATTAGGGTTTTACTGTCGTCCAGTTTATCATAGTATGTTCACATAATTGCAAGTAATAACATAACCTGTCTTGAATTGAATTTAGAATGAAACAACAATAGAATATCATGATTGAATATATTGTATCACATGATTTCCCCCAAATAAGAAATGATATAAAAAGGGGTTATGAATACTCACCTGATTGATGAGATTGAATTTTGAACGTGATAGATTTGACACCTACAATTTCCTTATGATTAACCTAAGGAACGGTGCCTCGAGTTAGAATAATAGTGATTTGAGAATTGGGAATAGATTAGGGTTTCCATTTGGTTTTGAATGGTAGTTTAAATTAAATAATTTATTTAGTTAAAAATGTTTTGAAATAAAATGAATTTATTGAAAATGATTATGTTTTGTATTTATTAAAAATGTATGTATCAGTATTCGTATCTGTTTGATTTATCGTTAACGTGTGGAAAAATAAACAAATAATTAATTTTATTAATTAATTATGTCAATTAATTAAAGTATTTTAATTATTTAAATGACTAAAAGAAATAAAATGTTTTTGGAATGATTTAAATATAAAACTTTTATATTTAATCATGATTTAAACAATAATAAATATTATTTGAATAAATTAAAAGTAGTACCGTGTCGAATAATAATTTAATAAATTAAATTATTATTAAAAGTTCACTTTTGTTTAATTAATTTTGTATTATTTGTAGTTTTATTTATTTAAAACATTTAATAAAAATAGATAAAGTGTTAAAATAAATTTTAGAAAAATAATTTTAGTTGTTTAAAAATTTTAATGTTTGTAAAAACATTTTTATAATTTTTACAATTTTTTTCGGAATTTTTAGAGGCTTAAAAGCCTTAAAAAAATGAGTGTAGGTGCCCGGGGTCGAACCCGGGACCTTCTGTTTGACATGGGAGCTCAGGAACCAGCAAACCAAGGCTTACAGCCGCAAAAGGAATTGGTTCCCATTGTTCTTAAATACCAATCAGCAAACTATCCCAAATTGATATGAACCCTAGTTCGAATCCGGATCAAATTGGACACGAATTCGATCCCGATAGTAACTGAAATCATAGGGCTTTGATTGCCCGTGTATAATCGAGTATGTAGGTGTGTTGAATTACCTATACGGTGTTTAATTGATGTTAAACCCGTCAAGAACAGGTCCGCGACCTCGTGATGATCGATGGATGCTCAAAACTTGATTATAGTCGAATTAAATTTGAGGGAATCTTCTTATGACGATCTGGAAACAAATCCCTTTGCCAATTTGAGTTAAAATTGCTCGGCGATTGGATTTTAAACAAGTTGCAGGTCGCGGCTCTTGTGTAAATCAAATGATGCTCAAACGATGTTTGTAATCAAATTAAACTTAGGGGAAGTTTAGAATGGTGATGTTGATGAAAACCCCTATGTTAATTTCTGTAAAAATGGATCTGAGATGGGGTTTCTAGGAGGTTGCAGGTCCGAATGGGTGTGTGTGCGATTAATGGTGTTTTTGGTTTGTTTTGAGTGAAATCTATGGTGCTAATCAATTAGAAATGGTTATATGGTCGTTAGTGCGATGTTACTTTGTTTAAAATAATGCGAAATGCCCGGTTTTTACTCGTTGTTTGGCCGACCGAGGGTGGTGGTGGGTCTCGGTGGTCTCGACGGGGAAGGAGAGGGGAAATGGGTTGGGATTTTTAAAATTTACACTTTGGGTCCCTGTGGTTTGGAAGGTTTATCATTTTATGTTTCAAGTTTCTATTTTGAGTTTAAAAAATGACATTCAGGCCCCTGGACTTGATTATTTATTATTGTTATATATATATGTTTTTATTATTATTTTTATTATTATTATTAATATTATTATGATTATTTATTTATTATAATTGTTATTATAATTGTTGTAATAACCACAATCTACCAAAAGTTAATATTTATATGTATATATATATATATATTTTACCGAAATACGCGATGTTACATTCGTGTTGTTTGATCTATCTCTGTTTGTCGATTAGGGTTCATTACGTTGAAGATGCTATTGAAATAAGCTTTCCATCTTGTCTTGATGTCCCTCTCCTTCACCAAGACCTTTCCATCATTGGCCTTTATGAAAATAACTTATTTAATAATATATGTTTTACGAAGTCAGTTTTGAATTAGAGTTATGAACGTAATGTATTAAAAAAGAGTCGATACTTATTATTGACTTGCATGTAACCGAATAGTTGTTTTAGATTAAAGAATTTATAAGTTAAAGCAAGAAAAATAGCACACGTAATTGCATCGATTACAAATTGTTTTAAAAAAAAATAATATTTTATTTAAATATAATATCTGAATGGACTTTAATGTTTAAAGAATTATTGAGAAACATTTGTGAGTAAAGAATAAAGTACATTGATATTTTGTGTGAAAAAAAATGTTACAACACTTAATTGAAGAAAAATGAAATAATATGTTATTTTTTATGGTCAGTATCTTAGATGGGGCCTACTAAAGAGACACCCTTTACGATATTCAGACGACCTACTTACGGGCCGTAAGGCCCTTCACGGGCCGTATTGACTGTCGGGTAGTCAAATCAGTCATTCAAAAACGTAACGGCCCGTGAAGGTGTTCACGGTCATATTTTTTCACGGCCCGTTTGGCATTCCACTTACGGGCCGTGAACTGCTTTACGGGTCCTATTTTCATCTTTAATAATTTGACGAGATATATTATTCCTTATTTTTCGTGTAATTTTGTATTTATTACGTTATTTGATATGACGTAATATTCCTCGATAGTCGTGTAATTTTGTATTTATTACATTATTTGATATGACGTAATATTCCTCGATATTCGTGTTAATTATGTGACGGGATGCAATATTCCATTTTAACTACTATATAAACGTTAGTTTATAAATTCATTTCATAATTCAAATTTCTACGATATAAATTCATTTCATTTCAACTACTAGATAAACGCAATATTCCATTTCAACTACTATATATACGTTAATATTTAACGTTACGATGTCTTTCTGGGATAGCAACTATTTATTCGGTTCGGAATCTAACTATTACCCTGAGGAGGGTTACGGTTATTAGGATGAGGGTGCTTCAAACTATTTACGACAGTTCGCGTCCAATTACGGCAGGAATGACGGCGGCGATGACGGGGGTGATAATGGTGGCGTAGCAGCGGTGATAATGACGGTTCTGGTTTCGGTAAAAGAGGTTTATACGACACGAATCAGGTTATAAGATATATCATATTTAATTTACTTTCATTTAGTAATAACTAACTAAAATATAAAATTGATTAGGTTTTCTCATCTCATAAAGAATTAGTTGATTGAGCAAGTAACGTGGGGCGAGAAAATGGGTTTGTTATTGTCACCAAACGTTTAAAAAGCAATTCGAATGGTGCGGTGGTTAAAATTTGGTTGAAATGTGATCGGGGTGGTGTATATAAGGGAGCATCCACTCTAAGAAAAAGTGGCACCAAAAAATACTGTCAATTGAATTGCAGGGTAAGTACGAGATGAAGAGAGATGGGTGGATTATAGTTGTTGTGGACGATACTCATAACCATGAACCTGCTGAACACCTGGAAGGACATGCATACGCAATGAGGCTCACCGAAAATGAGCTTTCTACTGTAAAGAATCTGACCGAGCAAAATATTGACCCTCGAAACATTCTAGGCACGTTGAGGGAACAAAATCCCAATAACGTGTCTGTGTTACGAACCATATATAACGCTCGGGCAAAAATTAAAAAGTCTACCAGAATTGGTGAAACCCCAATGCAGGTTTTTTTATACTACAATAACATCAATATATTTACACCCTCACATAGATGACCGACAAATACCGTCGATGAGCTTTTTTTTATACATCTCACATCTCACACATTATGGCGTGCGTACCCACATGTGTTGATGATTGATACAACTTACAAAACTAACTTGTATAAAATGCCATTTGTTCAAATGGTTGGTGTGACATCCGCCATGAAATCTTTTTCTGTTGCTCACGCATTCATTGATTATGAGCGTGAAGCCAACTTCGGATGGGTGTTAGAGCAACTAAAAGCAACGCTGGAAGAAAAGTGTATGGAGCCCCGTGTTATACTAACCGACTGAGACCTCGCTCTGATGAAAGCGTCAGAAGAAGTTTCCGAGTGCTGTTCGATTACTTTGCAGATGGCATATTTCGGAAAATATTGCTAAACATTGCAAGGCGAGTTTTTCAAATGAAGAATGGGGTGCTTTTGAGCATGTGTGGTCGGTACTTATTAACTCTGCAACGACGGACATGTACGCTTATAATTACGACCGCCTTTATCGCAGATTGGTGTCCAAACATTCAAGTAAGTTTTCTAGTGTTATTCTTAAAAATATATGTATATTTACATAAAAATAAGTACATTTTTTTAAATAGGAGTGCTGATGTACCTCAAAAATAACCGGTTGGACCCCTACAAAGAGAGATTTGTGTCGGCGTGGATAAATAAAAGTAATAACTTCAGTCAGCACACAACGAACCGAGTTGAGAGCCAACATTCGTTGTTGAAAAGTTACCTGAAAGCAACCAATAGCACCCTGGATAGATTTATTCCTTTTATTAATAATGATTGGGAGGTTATATACGGAAGTCGATTTCAAAAATATCTCGAACTAAGGCCCGTAGACCCGGTTGAACGTATAGATTTAGTATAATTTACACATTTATCAATATTGTTGTTGAATTGTAAACATGTAATCAATTATTTATTTAATCAATATTGTTGTTGAATTATAAACATGTAATCAATTCTTTTGGTATATACGTGTGCGAGTGAGTCTGTATTAGCAGAATATATTTTGTTTTCCAAAGTGAAGTATAAGTTCTACAAAGAAGCGGAATTGTAAACATGTAACCAAACATTTAAACATCATCCAAAATAAGTCATAATATATCAACATAATTTATCAAGTTTTTTACATGAAAGCTAAATATCTATGCCGCATCACCACCACCACCAGCATCCTCCTCGTCACCACCAGCAGCCTCCTCGTCATCACCCCTAGGTCGTCTGACAAACGGAGGCAACTCCGGCCGAGGGGGATGTC
>JABSNV010000651.1:0-20000 GCA_024085815.1 Flaveria linearis | reverse complement strand
TATATATAACATATCTTATTTTATTTTATTTTATTTATTTTAAGTTGGACGTTGCCCCGTTACTCCACACATAGGTTGCTCATAGGTATTGTCTAAAAAGTAGAAACCATAGGAGGGTTTGGAAATTATACAATTGTTAGATGCAACTTTTTTTTTCAATTGAGTTATATTTGATTTTAATGTAACTTTGTTCAAAGAAAGTTACATTAACAGATCTAATTATGCAACCTTTTACATCAAAAAATTGCATAATTTTATTAAACCTGCAACCTTTGTCTATAGAAAAGTTGCCAATTTAACTAAAAATTTGCAAAACATTTCTTTGAAATTTTAAAAAACAATTTCACCTATAACTTATATACAAATTTATTAAACAGTTTAATTTATTAAAAAGTTCAAAAGGGAAACAAGCACGCATCATATGTTAATCCAATGATCCATTAGTGCATGTATGATGTATATATGCATTCCAATAAACTTGAACATGAAATCACCATACATTGAACATAAACACCAATATATAAGAAGCTCACTTGTGGATAAATTCTTGGCCTAATCATTTGCAATTAAAGCGGACTCTTATTCCCAAATGATCCTTTCATTATAATTGGTTGAATTTGGACCACTAAACTTTTAAATTGCCAACTAAATAAACAAACCATTTAGCCAAAAGAGTAGGCCGGCCAAGTGTTCCAAGGTAAGCACCATGGACACTTCAATGGCTAAACCACGGTCCCACCCACCCACCACCACCGGGTCTTGGCACCTTCTAATCATTTGATGCAAAGTGCTTCTTTGTGTATCTTGTGTTTTTCTTTGCCACTATTATTTTGTTTCTTTATGTTTTATTTGGCTTTTCTTTTTAGTAAACATTATAATCTCATGACAAACTTCAATCCATCATATCTTGCTTTTGTTATATGTATATAATACGCATACATAGTAGTATAAGTTGGATAATGTTTTAAATATACAGTACATTTGAAATACTATCCAAAGTATAGTAATATTTATGTGTATGTGTGTGAATATACTTTCATATATGATATATGTTTACTCTTATACACACACATGCATGTGTGTGCTATAATGTTCATATTTTCATTTGTTATAATATTATAAACACTCTCTTTATTTTTTTTCTAAAACGGTGTGACATTTCGTTTTAGTAATTGACAATCGTATCAATACGTAAAAACTAAATAGATTATTTTAGGCACTTTTTAATTGAATGGTCTAAAGTTATTGTGACTAGCTAGTGACAAATCCAATAATATTCTATTGGTATCAATTTTTAATATATCACTTAAGCGTCAGATTAATATATAACACATAATAAATAAGTATCAGATAATACATGACATAAAACTATTAGTGTCACTTAACATAGAAATCTTATCAAAACCTAACTTTTAGTATCTCCTTATTTTTCTCTCTACCATGAATAACATCCCTCTTTTCTTTCGGTGACAACATTCCTTTGTTTAGCTTTATTTTAGAGCAATTAGTTGTTCCACCATGATATTTTCTATTCACTACAAAGTCTACAATTATCTATTCCATCACCTTTGTTATTCTACAACACTTTTAACTCTCTATAGTCCATGACTCTATTCTCACGGGGATTCCTTTTAAGTGTCATGGTTTAGATACATTTCATGTTGTGTCAATTAGGCAGATCATGATTATTGTCTTCTATATATTATCTACTTCCCTTAATTATCATTACTTTTTGTTTGTTCATAATTCATTTTTCCTAGTTCATGTGGATTTAACCACTCTGTCATACACAAATGGATGAAATGTACATACACGTTTACTACTATATAGTTGTTATTACACGAAATTCACCTTATTTGAACGTTAAGTTCATAAACATATACATATATGAAAACCAAAACCATACCTACTACTTTCCATCCATAGCAAAGCTACTAACGGGGTCTGGGGAGGATGAGATATATGAAAACCTTACTTCTATTACAAAGGATAGAGAGACTGCTTCCAATGAGACCCTCGACTTTACACACTAGTATTAAAACGCACAATAAAAAGATAACACAATACTAAACCTTGCAAGCAACATTCAATATACCACAAGAATCATGTACTAACAATACAAGATCAGGCCAAACATAACAAAGACACAAAGTGATCAAAATATACAAGAATCAATGACAAATGACTATACACTCGCCAACAACAAGCACAAGATGAACAAAAGTATATATCTAGATCAAAAAGCAAACAATGATAAGCAATATACAAAGATTAATACTGGGGCAATATACAAATGTTAACAGGAAACACAAGATGAACAGCAGTATACAAATATCAAAAGGAAGCAAACATTAATGTTAAGCTAGTGACAATGAGCAATCAAATATGCAGGGATACTAGATAATATCACATCTAAACCCTTCTCTAGACGTTTTTAACCTTAATTTACGTCTCTATATATTCCTATCTTTGATCATCTCCTCGGAGAATTCTTTAAAGTAGAAAAGAGAGAGGGCGAGAGAAATTTTTTAGGATACTTTTCTTCAACATTTGATGGTGTAAAAAAAGTGTCTGGTTTTCTTATTTACAATAATGCATATATTTACCTATTTTATTGATTGGTTAATCATTAATTATCAATGGTTTTCACGAGTTGTTCAAGTTTTTACAGTATAATTAGTTCTCATTGATGATAGGCCTTGTTTTAGTAGGCTACACTCCAGAGAATCAGAGAGAAAGAAGAGAGCTTTTTTGGGGCAATTTTCTCATATCTTTTATAACAAATCAAAACAGAATTTAAACATGCTAGAGACTTGGTTCATTTCCCACGTCCCTTATTTAATGGAAATCATGCAGCACTACTCTAAATGCAGTAAATTAAACTCCTAAAGACTTGGTAAACAAATGCATGAAACTAGAAAATCATAGAAGTATGGATCGTGCAACTCAATCTTCCAATCTGCTGGGCTTCCTCACTTGTCTCTTGGGCCTACCTTCATTACTAGTACCTTGTTGGGTCAATATGGCTGATGGGCCAGCCTGGGCCGTATCATCATCCCTCCCTGGAGAAATGGCATTGTCCTCAATGCCACTAAGATGTGGAAAGTGACGTTGGATAACAGAATGATCTTCCCATGTAGCAGCTTCCAAAGGCTGGTCAGCCCATTTCATGAGCACCTGTGGCTGTTTAGTTGGACTTAGACGATGGTCTAGAACTGACTCTGGTAATCCAAGGGTAGTTTCTTCACCTATGAATTGATCGAGATTGTCGTTGGACGTCGGGAGGGGACCGTGACTATGCTTCAGTAGTGAAACATGGAAAACCGGGTGAACCTTTGATGATGCAGGCAACTCTAGTTTATAGGCGACTTTACCAATGCGATCAATAATCTTGTATGGCCCGAAAAAACGTTTTGAAATCTTATGATTCGTCCGTTGTTGAACCGACTTCTGGCGGTAATGTTGAAGCCGTAAGTAGACCATGTCACCTATGTTAAATTCTTTTTCCATCCTTTTCTTATTTGCCTGCTTAACCATACGTGACCGAGCTTGTTCTAGCGATTCCTTCAGGGAGTCAACGATTAGTTGATGATCGGTGAGAGATGAATCAATGGAAGCATTAGTAGTAGACCCGACAATGTAATCATGAATTGTGGAAGCATCCCGACCGTATAGCGCCTTGAAAGGCGTCATGTTGATAGACGAGTGGTGAGCCGTGTTGTAAGAAAATTCAGCCAGAAACAAGTACCTCTCCCATGTAGATGGTTTGTCGAAAACAAAAGCACGGAGGTAGTTTTCTAAACAACGGTTGACGACTTCGGTTTGTCCGTTGGTCTGCGGGTGATACCCGCTGGAATTAAGCAGCTTGGTGCCCATTTGCTTGAAAAGTTCTTTCCAGAAACGGCTGAGGAACAACGGGTCTCGGTCCGAGACAATGGTTTTCGGAAGACCATGGAGTCGATAGATTTCCCGCATGAAGATGGTAGCGAGAGAGACGGCTGTGTAGTGCGGTGGCAGCGCAATGAAGTGGGCAAATTTGGAGAGTCTATCGATGATGACCCAGATAGAGGTCTTGCCTTTAGATGAAGGCAAGCTGGATATGAAATCCATGGAGATGTCTTGCCATGTTGAATCTGGAATTGGTAATGGTTGGAGCGACCATAAGGACGGTGGGTGGGTACTTTGATGGCTTGGCATGTGGCACATTCTTTGATGAACTTAGTGACATCTCTTTTCAAACCTAACCACGTAAAATTGGAGGAGATCCATTTGAAGGTTGCATGGACGCCTGCATGGCCACCTAAAAATGTAGAATGAAACTCTTGAAGCAATCGGTTACGTAGTGTCAGAATGGGAGGAACCATAACCTTGCCATGCAAAAAGAGTATGCCATCACGATATAGGTGGTGTGGAAAGGATGTCGGATCCGCGGTGACTTGGGCTACCAATTGACGACCCATGGCATTGTTGGAGAAGTAGTCTTTGACTTCTTGTAGCCATGATGCCGTCGGGTGTGACAATGCAAGCATCGAAGGTATATCAACGCGACTCAAGGCATCGGCAACAGTGTTTTCCTTTCCCGGCTTAAAGTGGATTTCAAAATCATATCCAATGAGCTTCGTTACCCACTTTGCTGTTTGGTTGTCAGGATGGTTTGGGTGAGGAGGTGTTTAAGGCTATGGTGATCGGTGAAGATGCGAAAGCGTCATCCGAGAAGGTATTGACGCCATTTTCGCACGGATTCGGTAATGGCGTATAGTTCTTTGGTATAGGTGGATTGGTTTTGCATGGTGTGCATAATTTTTTGGAGAAAAATGCAATGGGCCGATGGTTTTGAGAAAGAACGGCGCCAATGGCTTGGTCGGAGGCGTCGGTGGTAAGATCAAATGGTTGGGTGAAATCGGGTAAGGCCAAGGTAGCAAGCTGTTGCATGTGTTGCTGTAAGGTGGTGAAAGCAGTGGCGGCTTTTTCAGACCAAGAAAAGTGGTGTTGTTTGAGAATATCGGTCAAGGGGGTGGCGATTTTGGCATAAATGGGAACAAACCAGCGGTAATAGCCGGTGAGACCTAGAAAGGCACGTAGGGTAGTGAAGGATGTTGGGGTAGGCCACTTTGGATCGAGTCAATTTTGTCGGGTTCAGGGGCAACTCCATGAATTGATATGCGATGGCCCAGAAATGAGATTTCTGAAACACCAAAGACACACTTGGAAGCCTTGGCATAAAATTGATTTTGTGCAAGGGTGTCAAAACATATCTTAGATGAGAATAGTGAGCTGCTGTGGTAGCGCTATAAATGAGTATGTCGCCGAAAAAGACCAAGACAAACCTTCGTAAAACCGGCCGAAATAAATCATTCATAGCGGACTGAAAAGTGGACGGGGCATTCGTGAGGCCGAAGGGCATAACGAGGAATTCGTAATGACCGTCGGTTGTACGAAATGCGGTTTTGTGGATGAAGAAGGTCGGTCAATGGTGATAGGTTTTGGAACAACCGGAAGGGTCGGGGATGTTGTTGAGGTGAAGGAATTGGTTGGTTTGGGAGAATAAGGGATTTTGTTTTGTTGGGCTGATGGAGCTTGTCCTCCAGTAGACGGGCCAAGCTCGATGCTTCATGCAAGGTGGTGGGCTTGAGGACTGCGAGCTCCGATTTTATATCGGGTTTAAGGCCCGATATGAAGCAATTGAGGAGGGTTGCGGGCTGAGGCCTGTGATGCGGTTGCTAAGTCGTTCAAACTCAGTTTGATATTCGGAAACTGTGTTTGTTTGCAAGAGTTTGAACAAGGAGGCTTCATGGTTTTCAAATGTCGAAGGACCAAAACGAAGTTCAAGTGTGCGTTTGAATTCCGTCCAAGTACCCAAGAGGTCGTTTTGTGCTTGATTTTGGTACCATGAGAGAGCGTTTCTAGTGTAGAAGAAAGCTGTGAGAGAGACCGTTCACCGGGTGGGATATTGTAATAGGTGAAGTAGTTGTCGGCTTGAAAAATCCATCCTAATAGGTTGGACCCATCGAACATAGGTAGGGTGAATTTTGGTTGTCTGTGTTGGTGATTAGGGGGTGGTTGTTCGGGTCGATCGCGGTGGGGGGGAGTGCGGACGGGGCAGTTGGTATCGTTAGACATGGTTTCAGATAATTCCGTAACATGGTTAACGAGACGCGCGGTGGTGACCGATTGGGTGTCGAGTTTGGTGTTGAGGTTCTCGATGGCCTTAATGAGTGCCTCCAGCCGGGTATTAGTCTAGTTGTGGGCTTTGGATGCTTCGGTGGAGACCGCGAGAAGGAGGGCTAGTTGTTCGGTAACAGAGGGCGGAAGGTAATCGGAAGCAGAAGGGTCTTTGCGGGGCGGCATGGCGGAAGGAAGAGACGTGAATGAAAGCACCAAGATGATAGGCCTTGTTTTAGTAGGCTACACTCCAGAGAATCAGAGAGAAAGAAGAGAGTTTTTTTGGGGCAATTTTCTCATATCTTTCATAACAAATCAAAACAGAATTTAAACATGCTAGAGACTTGGTTCATTTCCCGCGTCCCTTATTTAATGGAAATCATGCAGCACTACTCTAAATGCAGTAAATTAAACTCCTAAAGACTTGGTAAATAAATGCATGAAACTAGGAAATCATAGAAGTATGGATCGTGCAACTCAATCTTCCAATCTGCTGGGCTTCCTCACTTGTCTCTTGGGCCTACCTTCATTACTAGTACCTTGTTGGGCCAATATGGCTGATGGGCCAGCCTGGGCCGTATCATTTGATCACTAGCTATATGTATGTAGAAATTATAGGTTACACAAGAAATACTAAGTGATAGTTTTAGTTGGAAAACTTAAAGTATGACGTTCAACATATGGTGATTACTTGCTGAATAATATATATCGAATCAAATTATTTGGATTTTTCCACCTTTCATTTGGTTTGAATCACTACTAGAAAAAAATAAAAAATCGGCAGACAAGGTTATTACAAATTTGTCACAAAACCTGTTTTGCGATAAGTTTACATCGGAAAATAGTTTGTCGCAAAAACCCTTGTTGCAAAAATTTTGCGACAATTTTCTAACAGTTACTGTGACAGGTTTACGACAACAGCTTTGCGACAGGAAACCAACAATCTTCTGACATGGTTTTGCGACAACTTTCCAACAACATGTTGTAACAGGTTTGCGACAAGTTCTTTGCAATAGGATATCATCAATATTCTAACCAATATTAACGACAAATTTGCGACAAACATAATTAAAATATTATTTTTATTTTTATTTTTGCTACAAAGTTGCGACAATATCTATTATTTATTTTGCAACAAACTTGTGACAAAACATGCTATTAACAAAAAAAATAATTTTAAAATATGAAAAAAATCTAGTTTTTTTAACCTGATGAAAATAAATACAATTCAAATAAGTCATTCAACCACAATCTAAATTCAAATATATAAATCCAAACAAATATTGTTTACATAATCCAAGAACAATATAATAACTAAATTAAACTAAACTATGGTGGATGATTTCCGGAATTTACTAAATTGTTCAAAAAAGAGGCCATTTGTTGTCGCATTTCCTCTCGCATTGTTATTGCATCTCCTCTCGCATTTGTTGTTGCATCTCCTCCCGCATGTTTCTTCTCATCTCATCAACTTCTTGTTGCATTTCATCTCACATTTGTTGTCAGAACTACACGTACGCACAAGCATAAAAATTTGAGCCAAAGAAGGTAAACCATAGTTTATATGCTCCTACGTATGGTTATCATAATCTTGTTTCATGTTTAAAGTATCATTTAACCATAGTTCACCATACTATAAAATAAAATTGTGTTTACATGTGATAAACAAATTAAAATCAAAAGAAATTTCATTATATATAATGATGAACAAATCATATATCAACATCTATAACCAAAAGAAATTAACAATATGGTTTTAGTTACCATCAAATAAACCGGGTAATCTAAATGGCAATTCATCATATGAATAATGATATCCTAACCCTAGAAATTGATGGTCGCGAAGCTTAGTTTTGGGTAAGCTTAGGAGTTTGTCATAAAGATCAAGATCCTTCTCATAGGACATTAGAAGTCTGTAATTCATCATATAATGAGATGACATTGACATGATGTCGTTTAAGAGTTCAACTGAAGTTATTTAAGACCTCCCATCCGATCCTATTAGTATAAAAAGTTAGTGTAGTCCAAAGCCGGCCATCATGATTTCTTTAAGTAGATGCTAATAAGAATTACGATGCAAAATTGCAAATTACTTAATATATGCTTATACATGTATGTATATTGTAACTATCAACTGAGTATGACTGACGTATCTCTTGTTAAGTAGTCTGAATAAAATTTAAGTTCAAAATTACTGATTGAAAATTCGATAAAAGAAATACAAAGTCATGCAACTCATTGCAATTTTGATCTTGTCTTGCTGGTTCTTGAACAAAACTAAATCAAGTGTTCATTAAATAAAAAACACATATACAACTTAGATCAACGGGTGTTCAAAAATATTCAAATTTGAAACATCCAAAAATTCGAACCCGAAATATCTAAAATTCTGATATCCAAAATTTTTGGATCTGGATACGGATAGTGTTTTGTGGATTTTCGGATATTTGGATATCCAAATTATTCAAAGGTTTTTCATAAAATTATTAAATAATAAATATTAATTAGAAATTTAGGATATTTCTATATTTTCTTAAGAACTTTGGATATCCAAATTTTTTTAATAATGGTATTAACTTTTATAAAATTATTAAATAATACCTTTTTTTTGGAATTTAGATATCGTTCGGATATTCAAATCTGAATCTGAAATTTCAGGTCTAGATTCGGATCTGAAATTTTCAGATATCCAATTTTGAAAACACCCTTGCTTAGATCCAAATGATAAAGACTATTTAGACCATGAATACAGACATACAACTTGTAAAGGAAATCAATCAAATGGACAAAAAGTGTATACCGACGGATCAAGTGATTAAGACGAAAGAATCTAATGAAACAAATGTGAATTCTAGGGTACTCGAACAAGAATGTGTAAACTAACATGCAATGATGTGTCGCGGGTTGACTAACATGGGAACAAGGAAGATGTGATGACACAAATAATCGCATTAATGAAAACCCTAATGCAACAAGTGATGACGATGAGAGAATCAAAGGAAACATTATGACTTCTAGAGAGTTCTGGAACGAGAGTGATATTAAATATTCTTAGAGAGTAAACGGTTCTAGTATGGGTAGGCTACAGAACCGATGCAAAAGACCCATGTAGACTCCAGTCCAGCATGTCCATATATACTCCGTACACAGTTGAACCTTACAATTTACAACACAATAACTAAAAAAATACTGAGAGAAAACATAAAAAGCTTATTCTAGTTGAATTAAATTTAAAGGTGTAAATTTAACCGGTGATCTTGTAACTCGGTAATTTTAGAGGGAAAATGAAATTTTTACAAATATAACTATAACGAAGTTAGGAGATCTTGCATTTGCACCTGACGAATGGTTTAGTTTTTAACTCAAAAATCCTATTTCGGCGTCAAGGGTGGTTAATGAAGTAAAATACGTGTTCTTTTCATGGATTAAGCATAGAGCGAAGTTAGGAGATCTTGCATGTCATTCTTGACGTAATTTCTCATATCTAATTTCCCGTTCTATTTGTAATCATTGTTTGTTGACCCTAGGATCTTGCTAATGGTTTTTTTATAGTCGTTAGAAAAAACATAACTAGAGTGAAGTTTATGTGCCGGATTCCACAACCAAGATTGCCTATATATATAAATATATATATATATATATATATATATATAATATATATATATATATATATATATATATATATATATATATATATATATATATATATATATATATATATATATTATATATATATATATATATATATATATATATATATATATACCAGAGGGATAACTCATAACATCATGATAATTTTCTTGTTTATTTTCCATGTGTAATAATAACACATGGAAAAAATAAAACTGGCCATTCATAGAACATGTTTTAACTTTTCACACAAAATAGTTCGTACATCGCTCTTACACTTGAGCGGTAAGTAAAGTAAGTTCCGTCTCTCAGTTGACATGTTACAGTTAGAATTGCACCTAAGTTGTTTACCAATATGACACATACTTATTTACTCCCACATAGACTTTTTCTCGCCATGAACAACGCTACATATTATAGAGTTTGAACGCCATAACACTAGAAATCATGACTGTTTGTTTTATTGAAAGAAACTTTGCTACACTCTGTGAATTATATTACACAAAGACGTTGATGTCTTGTATGAAATATTTTAATAAGTTACATTTATGCAAACACATGTTCACGTGCCTTTTTATGATTTTCCCTGATTAGTATACCTTATAATTCACCCTTGTATATTTCTTTAGGCTTAATTTTAGCAGAAGTTACTATCATATCCCATATATGTGTTGGGTTTTGTAGATGTTTACCAAAGTCATATTAACCATTTAACATGTAAAACGCAGCGGAGTTTATATCAAAAACCCATTTTGTTGTTAGTTAGTTTATGTATCATATACACTAGTTAAAACAAAACCCATGAACAAATGATCTTATATGGAAGAACATGCTTTCAAAATAAAACAACCACACAAACTACCTCTTGAAACCGTGAAGAGTGAAGGTGAAGATGATGAACTTCGTGGCTGAATCTTCAAGCAAGAAGACCTCAAGAAGGTGATACCCCAAGCCACAAACGAACCCCTTGAATGCTAGGTTTCTTAACACCAACTTTCAGCAACTAAAACTCCTTTTGTTGCTGAAACTTTCAGCCTTCTTCACTCCAAAAAACCGATTGATTGATAGATATGAATGAGAGAATTGTTGCCTTTTTAGGTAAGAGAGAGATAGTGGAGTTGGAGAGTTAGTGTGGTGGTTGAGTCTTCCACCTTTACAAAATAAATAAGTGGAACCACATGTGGCCATGATCCATTCAAAATGGATTTCCTTTTGCTTATTTTTTTTTTGCATAACTAACACTCTTTATCTCTTGTGTTGATCAATTTTTAACTTTATAAACTTAGCACTCTTTTATTTGTTATCATTAGCAAAACTAAATAATGAAACAATAATACGTCATGAACAATTATCCACATAATGATATTCATCTACAAAAGTATGATTTAGAAAACCATTTTTTCTAATTGGTGTCATTATTTATTTGTATGATCTTATCGACAAATAAATATTTATTGGTGTTTGTTTAGCTTATTATTGGGTATGACTCGACTTGGATTATATCACACTAGCCACATCAACTTAATATGTATCTTAGGATCAGGTCTTTCAATCTCCCACTTGCACAAGATTCATAGAAGGTGATGCAAGTAGCAAAAACGCCTAGCAACGGTTTGCTACCCCTAATGTATATGATTATGTGCCATTCAATAACATCGTCCTCTTCAAGTGCCTTACTTGAATATTTTTAGGTAAAATCATTTATCCTTTTGTTACAGATGTCATGTTAAATCCCAGGGACACAGAATTGTCATTCCCTATTGATTTAACTTTAACAGGCCTTAGACATCTAACTCTCAACGAATAAGAGGAACAAATTCCATCTTGACTACATACGTCTCTCACAATCACCTTATATCATACCTGAACTCAGCCTTATGTACTGCCAATCTTTCAGAATAGTAAAGTACTAAGTAAAGTACAATACTTGATAAATATCAAGACCCAATATGTATCTAGGTCTGAGGATACAATGATATTCGCCTTTACTCAATATCTCTTATGACTAATCACAAAGATTCCATGCAGAAATAATTGAGAGCGGGTCGGTCCAATATCTATATCCCATAGATATCAATGAACCTTGGTAGCAACCTCTTGCTTTATATTCATACCTTATGAATATCAACCAATCCAAGTTTATTATAGTCTTACATTCATAGTTTTCCCACAAGTATGATCGACTACGGACGTTTAGAATAACTTATTTATTCATGGATTAAACATGCTAAAATAGAAGGACAAATGAAAATTATAACCATATAATTAAGTCAAATAACATAAGTTCCAATATCCAAATACAAAATTTGATCAAGTCCAATCACTAGAATATCGAAGTCCTAAGGCACAAGTATGACTTTCATGCTTTGACCTATCTAGGAGCTTCATGAATGGATCCGCAATGTTTTGATCGGTGTGAACTTTGCGAATACATATCTTTCCCTTTTCAACATCATCCCTTATGTAGTTGAATCTCCGTTCAATGTGCCGAGTCTTTTATGAGCACGAGGTTCCTTGATTTGAGCAATCGCACCTTCGTTGTCACAAAAGATCTCTAGGGGGTCTTGAATGGTAGCAACAACCCCTAGATCAGCAATGAACTTCCTAAGCCACGCAGCTTCTTGAGCTGCCAATGAAGCGGCGATGTATTCTGATTCTGTTGTAGATAGTGCCACTACATCTTGCTTGAGCTCTTCCAAGAGACCGCTCCTCCATTCATAATGAAGACATATCCCGACTGTGATCGAGAATCATCTCGATCAGTTTGGAAACTCGCATCCGTGTAACCCTTTACAACGAGCTCCTCCTCACCAGATCCATATATTAGAATATCCTTAGTGTTTCTAAGGTATTTCAAAATACTCTTAACAGCCATCCAATGACTATTACCAGGATTCTGTTGATATCTACTTGTCATGCTTAGAGCATATGACACGTCAGGCCTAGTACATATCATTGCATACATAATGGATCCTATAGCAGATGCATATGGGACTCCATTCATTCTTCTTGTTCAACCTTTGAACTGGGGCATTGAGATGAGCTCAATATAGTCCCCTTTTGAATAGGTACCAAACCTTTCTTAGAATTCTCCATCTTGAACCTTTTCAAGATCTTTTCAATGTAGTACTTTGGTTTTAAACCTATTAACCTTGATCTATCCCTATAGATCTTTATTCCCAAAATATAGGCGGCTTCACCAGGATCCTTAATGGAAAAACCTTTCCAAGCCAGGCTTTTACACCTTCCAAGGTTGGAATGTCGTTTCCAAGTAGTAAAATGTCATCGACATATAATACAAGGAAAGTAATAATGCTCCCACTAGCTTTCTTATATACACAAGCTTCATCAGCGTTCTTGATGAAGCCAAATTTCTTTACTTCATCATCAAAACGGTGATTCCAACTTCTTGACGCTTGTTTCAATCCATAGATTGATTTCTTTAACTTGCATACCTTGTTAGGATGTTTTGGATCGACAAAACCTTCAGGCTGTTTCATATGGACATCTTCCTCAAGATATCCATTAAGAAAGCGGTTTTGACATCCATTTGCCAAATCTCATAGTCATAATATGCTGCTATGGCAAACAATATCCTGATAGACTTTAGCATTGCCACAGGCGAGAAAGTTTCATCATAATCAACCCCTTGAGTTTGAGTGAAACCTTTCGCTACAAGTCTAGCTTTATAAGTATCCAAGTTTCCATGCATATCGGTTTTCTTTTGAAAACCCACTTACTTCCAACTATCTTGGACTTAAGAGGTGGTGTAACCAATTCCCAAACTTGGTTATCATACATGGATTGCATCTCAACGTTCATGGCTTCTTGCCATTTTTCAAAATCAGGTTTTGACATTGCATCATGGTATGTGGTTGGTTCATTCGAATCTACCACATAGCATCCATCCATGAAAAATCCATATCTCTCAGGAGGAACACTAATTCTACCAGATTTGTGAACGTTTTGTGTATCTTGATCATCCATATGATCATTCTCAACATCCTCATGTTGATTGCTAGTATCAACCAATTGTGTATCGTCTTGTGAATCTTGAACCTCTTCAAGTTCCACTGCTCTTCCACTAGTTTCTTCTGAAAGAAACTTAGTTTTCAAGAACTCTGCCTTTCGAGCAATAAACACTTTCTGCTCTGTCGGATCATAGAAATAATATCCAATACAATCTCTAGGATATCCAATGAAGATACACTTTATGGATCGGGCTTCTAGTTTGTTTTGAGTGTATTGCTTAGGATAAGCATCACACCCTCAAACTTTTAAATATGATAATGATGGAACCCTTCCATGCCATACTTCGAAAGGTGTCCTTTCCACTTTCTTGGTTGGGCCCATATTTAAAATACGGGCCGCGAAGAGCAACGCGAAACCCCAAAATGATAGAGGTAGTGTACTTCTAGCCATCATAGATCGAACCATATCCAATAGAGTCCGATTCCTCCTCTCAGACACACCATTATTTATGGTGTTCCAGGTGGAGTAAGTTGTGAGACAATCCCACAACTTCTAAGATACTCTTGAAATTCACTACTTAGGTATTCACCTCTTTATCTGTACGAAGAATCTTGACCGTTTTGTTGAGTTGATTTTCTACTTCATTCTTGAAGATTTTGAACATTTCAAAAGATTCATGTTTGTGTCTTAACAAGTACACATACACATAACGACTATAGTCATCGGTAAAGGTAATGAAGTATCTTTCACCATTCCTAGTTATTGGTTTAAAAGGTCCACATACATCCGAATGTATGATCCCTAATAAATCCTTTGCCCTTTCATTAGTCCCCTAAAAGGGGCCTTTGTCATTTTACCTTGTAAACAAGACTCGCATACATCAAATGAATCATTTTCATTAGTTTTCAAAAGACCATTCTTTTGGAGTTTTTGCATACGATTCTTGTTATGTGACCAAGGCGACAATGCCAAAGATAGGAATCACTCAAATCTAATTTGAGCCTTTTGGTGGTTGCTTGGTACATTGAGCTATCATATGTTGTGTTTTCATGAACCAATTCATAAATACCATTACAAGGTATATTTAAATAAAACATATGATTTAAAGAAACATGAATATCATTGTCAACAAACTTGAAATCATAATCATTTGTCTTAAACGGGAAACAGAAATAATGTTCCTAGTCAAACTAGGAGCATACAAACATTCTTTAAAATAACTTCCAAACCACTTGGAAGCTTCAAAATGTAGTCTCCTTGGGCTTCCACGTGAACCTTTGCACCATTGCCCATAAAGAGACTAATTTCCCCTTTGCATAATGCTCACTTCTTTTGAACCACTGCAACAAATTGCAAATATGAGTTCCACATCCGGTATCCAATACCCATGTGTTAGAAGAAATAACATTTAGCTCAACATGTATCATAAAGATTGTACCTGAGGTTTGCCCCGCGTCCCTCTTCGATCTCAACGCTTTGAGATAGACCGGACAATTGCGTTTCCAATGGCCTACCTCACCACACTCAAACGGGTCATCATGAGCAACCTTTTGCTTTTTTTCTTTCGGTTTGGGCGGTTCCACTTTAGCTTTACCTTTTCCCTTCCCCTTGACGTGCCCCTTCCCTTTGGCAACACTTGCCCTAGGGTTGGGGAGGTGCCTCTTCCTACTACCTCCTTCATTGATCGTAAGGACCGGTAGAACCTTTCTACCCATGCCCGCCTCGGCCGTTTTGAGCATTGAATGAAGCTCACCAATGCTCTTGTCCCATCCATTCATGTTATAGTTCATAACAAAGCTATCAAACTTCTTTGATAGGGAGTTGAGGATCAAATCCGTTGCCAACTCGTTGGACACATGACAGTTAAGCCTTTCAAGGCGATCAATGTGGCTCTTCATCTTAAGAACGTAAGATGACACCAATTGGGTCTCGTCCATCCGACATGCATGGAGTGCTCGAACCGTTTCGAAGCGATCCACCCTTGATTGTTGTTGGAACATTCCTTCAACTGGGTGATCATGTCATAGGCATTATGGTTCTCAAAGTCCTTTTGCAAATCGGGAATCATACTCGCTAGCATGAGACATGAGACTTGCACAGAGTCCTCGTGTATTTGACCCACTCGGTAAAGGCTCTACGTCATTTTCATCGGGTTGATCGGGAATGGGATCGTCTAACACATAGGACTTCTTTTCTTGCTTGAGAACGATTCTCAAGTTTCGGTACCAATCCATGAAGTTCCCATGGTTTTACGTTCCTTTTCAAGGATGGTTCTTAGTGATAGGTTGTGGACGGTCGGGATTGCTTGTTGTTGTTAGTCATCTACATTTTATAAGTTCAATTTTTAGTATTTTGATATCAAGGCATTTTAATTATTAATACCCTTTTTATGTCTCATAGACAATTAATAATTAAAATTTAGAATCCAACGTTACATTTAAATATCGGTTAGGTGACCTTTATCCCTTTATTTAAATTAACAAGGTAGTCAACGTTTGACAATTGTAACCTATTACAATTTCTAGTTATTGGGATCGGTTTTAAACATCTTATTTTTTGTTTGGCATGTTTATCCCATCAACACCGTTCTTACGTCATGCTTCGGTGATCCTAATGCATGATTTCCAAATCAAGTCGTCCTACTTAGACACACGTGTGATTTTACATATTAATTGGTTAGGTGACCTTTATCCCACAAATATGGTAATTTCACCTCAACTTCATAAGTTCTATATTTATGGTTAGGTGACCTTTATCCCATAAATAAGTTACAAGTGAATTGAGTGTTGTTTAAAAGGATGGTGTTAAACTTGTTTTAAAAGGGTTTTTTTTGTAGTTTCTAAAATTCTAGTTTTTAGAAAAAGCCTTTTATACCATACAACTTGTATGCATTCAAATGTATGGTATTTTTTGAAAAACTATTTTCAAGGTTCCTTTTAATAAAACCCATTTTTATTAATCATTAACCCTTAATAAACCATTTTATTAATTCTTTTAATGATTTAAAGAACCATTTTTATGCTTGATTTATTATAGTTGTTTAACTAGTTTATCTATTTTCAATTAAAATGTTAAACACAACCAAACAACCAAATAATCAACCAAACATAAAAAATAATGCATAACCATAGCCAACTATTTTGATCACACTTGCTTGCCATAACAAGTGTGGCAAGTGGTTATTCCTAGGGTAAAACATGACACATTGTTGTGTTGATGAACTCCCACTTGAACTTCTATCCAATGCTTCAAGTATGCCTTTTGTGTTGTGATTCCACCACCATCTTTAGGCACCTTCTTTGTCTTACAAATCAGCCCCAAAAATACTTATTATATAGAAAAAGTCCTAATACATTTTTCTAGTAAAATAAAGTGCAAGCTAATCTACTTATTACATACCAAATGAAACAATAAATTACATAGCCTTATTACATTCAAATAAATCACAACCATAAATAATCAAACACAAGGTCATGGCTAGGTTTTATGCACTTAAAACACATCCAAATATGTATATATATATCCATTTTGGCAGCCCCTTTTGAACCCAAGTTCTTGACCAATATAAACCAAGAACAAGTGTGTTGGATCATGTAGACTGGTGCAACCAAATTCACTTCATAGTCACTTTTGGTACTACATTAAAAGGCTTCCGAAGCCAAGCCAGAGATCTTCCGAGAGTCTAAAACACAGCTGAAGACATCTCCGAAGGCAAAAGCTGAAGTCAACTACTGAAGACAACAACTGAAGCCAACAGCTGATATCTTCCGAAGACAAAGTCTGATGAAAGAGCTGAAGACAAGTCTGAAAGCTTCGAAGACAAGTCTAATGAAGAGCTGAAGACAAAGTCTGAAGCTTCCGAAGACAAAGTCTGATGAAAGAGCTGAAGACAAGTCTGAAAGCTTCCGAAGACAAAGTCTGATGAAAGAGCTGAAGACAAAGTCTGCTTCCGAAGACAAAGAAGACTCCAAGCTTCGGAAGAAGCAGTCTTCCGAAGTATAAGTGCCTTCGGAAGAAGTTATTCTTCCGAAGCACTTTATCCTTCGAAGACATTGCTATGTCCAGCAGATAAAAGTATGGTCCCTGACAGTCCGCTGCAGACCTCTGATACAGCATGGCATCTTCCTAAAGAGCCATGTTTTGACCATACTTTATTCTATTGTTCACCTTTTATGATAGTACATGTTACCAACTTTAGTTGGTGACAAAAGGTAAGTCAGGACATGTCCTGACTACCAACTCTCAGGCAAATGTCTGAAAGACCTCACCTAGAGTCTTAGTATAGATGTAAGGTTAGATGTGTCCAGCTGGTATCAAGTATATCCGGCTGTAGGTAGTATTATATATATCTTCTCCCTGTAACTCTTATGTAAGTGATTTGAGTCCAAGTGTCTTGTAATCCTTTGAGTTAAGAAGCAATATTAAAAGTACCTTGAAAATTTACCTGCTGTTAAATTTTCTTACTGCTTGTTACTTGTTATATTGTGATCAACTCTTCATAACTGCTTGCCGAGTGTTGATTCACAGTGAGTTGAGAGAAAAACCACCCGAAATCCGATCCTGCAATTGGTATAAGAGCTCCAGGCTCTTGATTGTGAGATCTACCATCCTAATCAACCTGTTTTTCACTCCTCACCACAATCCACTCACTCAAATGGCTGCTCTCTCCAAGGCTGATATGGAAACTGGTACCTTGACCAAGTCCCCTATGATTACACCCCTAAAGACTTTGACACATGGTGTATCAGGATGGAAGGCTTCATCAAGTGTCAAGACTCAAGGATGTGGGACTCCATTGTCAATGGTCCTTTCATACCAAGCACTACATCTGCCACTGTTAATCGCATCATTCCAAAGATGTTGATGATTACTCAGAGGAAGATAGGAAGAGAATAGAGCTGGATCAAAGGCTATGACTTTTTCTCAAACTGCTCTCCCCAACTCCGTCTACAGACGTTTCAAGAAGTGCAAGACTGCTAAAGATTTATGGGAAGCTTTGAAGCTGATGTATGAGGGATCCAAGGAAACTCAAGAGAACAAGAAAGATCTCTTGAAGCAGCATTTGAGAACTTTACTTTCAAGGCTGTGAGACTTGACTCAATAATACTTCAGGTATGTTGAGCTAGTAGATACTCTGGCGATATTGGAGTAGCTCTTGAGAACAGAGACATAGTTAGGAAGTTCATGTCCTCTCTTCCTAAACTATGGACTCACTACTGTGTTGTCATCAAGAGACTTCGGACCTTAAGACTCTTTCTCTCCACGAGTTGTATGGTATCCTAATTGCTTTCAGATGGAGATGAACATGCAGAACTCCTCTGACCACTCCAATAACCAACAGAGTTCAGCCTTCATGTGTTGTTGAAAGGGAAGCATGGAACCACAACATCAGTTGCTATGCTACCCTGACAACTCACATACTGGACCCTTCATCACTCTACCTGAGACTCCAAAGTCTCAAAGGTTCAACACACACTCCTTTCAGGATAGTTGTGCCTTTGTCTCTGGAAGTGGACACTCTCTGGTGATCATTGCTGTGATCTGGAGTGCTTCAATCCAGATGATGTGGAGTACATGGACATTGTCCAGCAATGGCTCTTTTAACTTACAGAGCGAAGAAGTTCTTCAAGAGAACTGGAAGGCAATTCCCTCAAAACCCAGTCAACAGCAAGTTTGGTTTGATAAAGCAAACAAGGTGCTACAACTGCAACCAACTTGGTCACTTTGCTAGGGAATGCAAGGCTCCCAAGAACAACCCGGAACCCCACAGCCTCCCACACATCCCACTGCTCCCAAGCATGAAGAAAAGTCAACTGAAACAGCTGCTGTTGCTCAGGAAGTTTGACTGGAGCTTCATGGTACAGGATGTGACTCCCGCTCAAGCACTCATGGCTGGAACAGATGATGATCAGTATATGAACATCTTTGTACTGCTGCCTGTATTGCTAAAGTTAAATTGTATAAGGATTATATTTTGGAAAACAGATCTGAGGTTGAGTCTTTAAATGTGCTAAAATCTGACTTTAAAGAGCTGAATCTGACTATCAAGGAAGGAAATTGATGAGTTAGAGAAAACTTGTCTCTTTTGAAACATGAAAAGACTAACTACAAGACTCAAATCAAAGATCTGATCTCCAAACTTTCTGAAGTTCAAGCCCATTTAGTCACAGCTGAGGCTCAGGCCAGGAAGCAAGCTAGTGCTGAGCACAGCTTTTTCCAAACTATTTTGCATCAAC
>JABSNV010001255.1:0-65427 GCA_024085815.1 Flaveria linearis | reverse complement strand
CCGCGTCCGCGTCCGCGTCCGCGTCCGCGTCCCCGTCCCCGTCCCCGTTATCATCACTGTCATCGTCATCGTCATCATCATTGTCATCGTCATCCTCATCGTCATCCTCATCATCATCGTCATCGTCATCGTCATCATCCTCGTCCACGTCCTCGTCCTCGTCCTCATCCTCGTCCTCACCGTCACCGCGGCCGCCGCCGCGGCCGCCACCGCGCCGCCGCCACCACCGCCGTATCGTCGTCATCATCGTCATTATCATCGTCATAGTCATTGTCCTCGTCCTCATCCTCGGTCTCGTCCTCTTCCCCCTCCTCGTCCTCATCCTCATCCTCATCCTCATGCTCATCCTCATCCTCATCCTCATGCTCATCCTCATCCTCATCATCATCCTCATCATCATCATCATCATCATCATCATCATCATCATCATCATCATCATCCTCCTCCTCCTCCTCCTCCTCCCTCCTCCTCCTCATTATCGTCCTCATCCTCGTCCTCATCCTCTTCCTCATCCTCATCGTCATCGTCATCATCATCATCATTGCCATCGTCATCGTCATCATCATCGTCATCGTCATCGTCATCGTCCTCGTCCTCGTCCTCGTTGTCGTCGTCGTCCTCGCCTCGTCGTCTCCGCCGCCGCCGCTATCATCGTCATCATCATCATCGTCGTCATTGTCATCATCATGATCGTCCTCATCATCATCATCCTCGTCATTGTCATCATCATCATCAACATCATCTTCCTTATCATCAACATCATCATCATCATCATCATCAATCATCGTCAGCATCATCATCGTCATCGTCATCATTATCATCGTCATCGCCATCATAATCCTCACTATCATCATCATCATCCTCGATCATCATCATCATCATCCGGCATCCTGACATCATCATCATCACATCCTCATCATCATCCTTGACATCATCATCATCATCATCCTCATCCTCCTCCTCCTCCTCCTCCTCCTCCTCATCCTCATCCTCATCCTCATCCTCATCCTCATCCTCATCCTCATCCCATCCTCACCCTCATCCTCATCCTCATCCTCATCCTCATCCTCATCCTCATCCTCATCCTCATCCTCTCCTCATCCTCATCCTCATCCTCATCCTCATCCTCATCCTCATCCTCATCCTCATCCTCATCCTCATCCTCATCCTCATCCTCATCCTCATCCTCATCCTCATCCTCATCCTCATCCTCTCACCTCATCCTCATCCTCATCCTCATCCTCATCCTCATCCTCTCCTCATCCTCATCCTCATCCTCATCCTCATCCTCATCCTCATCCTCATCCTCATCCTCATCCTCATCCTCATCCTCATCCTCATCCTCATCCTCATCCTCATCCTCATCCTCATCCTCATCCTCATCCTCATCCTCATCCTCCTCCTCATCCTCATCCTCATCCTCATCCTCATCCTCATTCCTCATCCTCATCCTCATCCTCATCCTCATCCTCATCCTCATCCTCATCCTCATCCTCATCCTCATCCTCTCTCTCCTTCCTCATCCTCATCCTCATCCTCATCCTCATCCTCATCCTCATCCTCATCCTCATCCTCATCCTCATCCTCATCCTCATCCTCATCCTCATCCTCTCCTCATCCTCATCCTCATCCTCATCATCCTCATCCTCATCCTCATCCTCATCCTCATCCTCATCCTCATCCTCATCCTCATCCTCATCCTCATCCTCACCTCATCCTCATCCTCATCCTCATCCTCATCCTCATCCTCATCCTCATCTCATCCTCATCCTCATCCTCTCCTCATCCTCATCCTCATCCTCATCCTCATCCTCATCCTCATCCTCATCCTCATCCTCATCCTCATCCTCATCCTCATTCTCATTCTCATCCTCATTTGGGATTGACTTAGCTCATCAAACCATTTTTTTAATTGGTTTTGTATTAATTAACAAAATATATTAACATATTTACACATACATACATAAATATATATACACATTTGAAAACTATACTTTTTAAAAATACTTACATATTGTTGCTCTGCTACCTTGCTATCAAAAGTTCCTATCTTTACCTGTATGAGAATATGAAACGTCTCAAGTCTGCTCTTATTCTGTTTAACATTAAAAATTATACTATATATTGTAAAAATATACTTATATATAATACATAAAGATATAATTTTAAAGCATTACCTTCTTGTAACAATAACTATTATATGACACAGTCCCCCCTCGATTTGTGTATTATTATTGTTGACGATTTGTTTTGTTTGAATTTGATGCATTTCTATATGCGTCACTCATGAAATAGTCAAAGGGGTTTTCTTCAATTTTCATGATTCATGCCCACTGGAGGGTTGACCCTTGCTTGTTCTAAATTTTTGTATCCTCCAACAAGGTCAAAGTGTTGTTTTGCCACATTTTTCCGGTCTCTAAATCACTTTAGAAAGATCGAACGAATGCCACATTTTTGTTCAATATCATTTAAGTTAAAGTGTCGCTATATTTAAGTTAAACAAAAGAAAAGTTAGTTAAGTGAAAATGAATAACAAACATATAACTTATAAAACATTACCACTATATGCTCTTCCAAGGTATTTTTCTGAGCATCAGAAAGATTTTCAAAAGAACGTATATTAAATGGAAAATTAGCCTCCATGTATATCCCAAACTCGCGAACAAACATATCATTAAGTTCACCGATGGGGGAATACGTGGTAGCTCTATGAAAAAGGAGATATAAAAATCCTACCTTTTTTGGCCAGCTCCTGCTGTAGCTTTTTTGTTTTTCGCCTTCCCTCTTGTTTTTTCGAGAAGACGTACATGCAATTATATTAAAAATTTATTAGTTGCAAAATATATTAATAATAATTGAATAAACATAATAAATAAATAATTATAATAACAATTACCATCCAACGCGTGACTTCCAAGGCCACCAAATGGAGGAAGTGGTGGATTCCCCGCCCCGTCACCTCCATGACTCATGACATCAGCCATGAGGTATACCAAAACAATCCACAGTAATATCATGTCTTGAAAAATTATAAGATTTAGAACATAATATTAAATTAGAAAAATTTTTCTATTATAACATGAAATACAAACAAAGTTTCATATATAATATACTAGTGGTGGGCTCGTGCGATGCCACGGGTTGTATAATTTACGTTGTTTCGAAAGATAATCGAAGAAATATGTACTGTATACTTGACAAATGTATTAAACTATAAAATAGCTAATAACAAGAGTAGATTATTATTTGTTTTAAAGAAAGATAATAAGATGCAAATTTAATATATGACAGGAGGAATACAATAAATGTCTGTGCTTACAAATAGATGAAGTTCTACTGTTCTATGGGATTAGGTGTTGCAAGATTCTTAATGTTTTCATAACATATGCATGTATCATCAAGAAGCATGATGGTAGCAGTTGCAATACCACCACCACCTTTATTCAAACACTATAGCAAACATCAAAACACATACAACATGAGTGTTCAAACTAGAATTCATACATTCAATCTATTAGTTTATATGATTTTATACATTTAGTTTTTTAGTTTATGTGATGTTGGTCCTCGAGACACATATTTTGAATGTCACATATTGCTTCTACACGGGGTAGGTTTAAAAAATCCTCTACTAATGTAAGCACCAAATCAACCTGAGATTGCTCCTAGAATATAAACATAAAACAAATATAAGAAGCAACAGTTCATGACAATAATTTCCAAACATACCAAATAAAATTAAAACAAAATCACGTGCTCCATTTTGTTTCCTTTTCTTTCTAACTTTGGATCATTATGTTTAGGGTATGAAGCTGATATAAGATACAAAACGCAGAAAAGAATCATATCAAACTTAAAGATCTAGAGAATAACCGTTTTACAAAATCATAAGTATGTAAGAGATTCATACCAGTTTTGTAGTGTCATCTCTCACATCCTCAATCAAAGTGCAAGCTATATACAAAGCATGGACAAATCGGCAGTACTTATCATTCCAACATAAGACAGATTGCATTCAGCGTAGATTTGAGAAATGGTAAATACCTTTGACCATTTTATCCTTTTGTTGAGTATGCATCTAACAGGTTCTGATCAATTTTTATTATAAAGAGAAAGTACCTTGTTCTTATTTATAACTTAGAAGCTTCATCAATCTAAGCTTTGTTATTTGTCATTTTTCTATTTCGACCCCTTTAATGTCACACAAAAAGAAAATCCTCATTTTGACTTCGACAACTCAATAAAGATGACTAATCAAGGATTTGGCTGCAATTGTATGTTAAAAGGTTTTTTGTTAGTAAAAAGATCATGAACTCATAATTGAATCATTTCCTTGGTAAAATTAATTTCTTAAAATCCCTCATGACTCCACATTAAAATCTGCACTCAAATTCCCAGTTCATATACAGAATTCATGAATAAAAAGACCAACAAGTATATGTTGTTATTTTTTTACTTTAAATCATATCAACTGTAAAATCCCCAAATTATTACTGAGGATAATTTGAGAATAACTCAATCCCTAATTAGTCCACCAAACACACATAACAAATCAACTAATATTTCAACATAATAATTGCGAAACCTAATGTTGTTAATGGTAGCTTTAACATGTACTTACAAGATCAATAAAGATGATCAATGGCTATCTACAATCAACCTTGGTTTTATTTGAATATTATTTAAAAGTTAATTGAAACCTTCTCATTTCACCAAACTAACTACTTCATTTTAACATTTTTGTTTCCGCTTAGTGCTCATTTGTGAATTTGATTCCAATTTGTCATCAATTTAACTTTCCTTCACAAACTTGGATAAAAAAGAACATCCTAATCCACTTGCCTCTATGACTGTTAGCGTGAACAACAATCTATATAAATGGTAACATATTATCAGGATCAATAATCACACAAAATCACAAAAGTGAATGTCATTAGGTTTCCCTACTTATTGTGTCTTATTAAGAAGAATCTAACTCTAAGAATACCACAGTAAAGAAACAAGGCATGTACATGATATAATATTCAAGATTCATATGGAACCGAAATTAAAGTAGCAAAATACTGACCTTTTAACAACTATCATAGTGCATAGATAAATAATGAACTATTTTCATCATACTCCATTTACGTACATGCATGTGTGTGAAACACACAAATTGAAATATAGTGTTTTTTGACAGAAGGATTGGAGGAAGAAAATATAGATTGACTTGCTGAAAATTAATGAGTAAACCAGACTATTACCAACAACAAGCTTTCAATTCCACTCAGTTAAGCCCGTGAACTGAATAATGTAAAAAGGAGAAATGGCAATGACTTCAGGACATGGAAATCAAAACACGAGCATGTAAAGCTCTAATAGACAAAAGAATATATATAGTTATATAGTAAACCATTATACCTCTTCTTGCTCATCATCCTCAATTTAGCTGTTGGAAGATCTTTTCATCCTCCAGACCTCCCAACTCAACTTCTTCAAGAACTTCATTACCAAAGAATGCATACTGTGATGCATCAAATACAGCACCACCTGCATGGTAAGTAAATTCAGGTTGAATATTGCTTCATACATGGTATGAAATTCCTACAGATTCAAATTGGAGTTTAAAATAAGAACTAATAACTCCTTATTCTAGTAAACTTCATAATTTTGCAAATGTGTACAATTCTGACAGCGGCGAATTACTATAATCAATTTACCATGTGAAACGAAATATTAACAACAATTTCAAATCAAAACAAGATCTATATACCATCGGTGTACTCCAAAAACCTAAATAATCAAACCGAATCACAAGAAAAATAACCTGAAGAATTCGGACCAAGCTGTTAACTATCACCACTAACACCACCGAATCATTCCATGTTGCAAGTCTTCCACTACGAATCCCGAATGACAAAATAAAATACCAAAATATACATATAAATACCATTAAGATACAAATGAAAAGTCATTCATCATTAAGCACTACTGAATAGACTTGAATATGATCAATGAATAAATAGTAGATAAATTTTTTCCCTTTTTATCGCATTTGAAAGTTTAATTGCGACAACTAATAAGCTTAATCATCAACATCAAACTCAACTTCACAAGCCCCAACAAAGCAAAATCAACCATTGTCACACCCTCGCTTATAGCAAAAACACGAGGATGCGACGGACGGGATCGTCATAACACTTGGTATAAATACAGAGACATAATACATACAAACTCCTCGTGTCATGACGTCGCCCGACACAATGGTGACTTGTGTTGTGGTTAGTCAGTTCCACGACTATCATGGTCTTATTGATTCCAAATCCAAATTACATAGAGTTTCACAAATGAAAACAAATGACAAACATTACTAATGCAAAACTATTAAAATCCTGAGGGTCCCTGCTAAGGCATCTGCTCTAGCTATCCTCTTTGATTATGTTCACCTGAAAAGATATGCTCAAAAATGTCAACACATAATGTTGGTGAGTTCCGCAGGTTTAAATTTAAATCATTTGATGCTGTATAGAATTTGATATGGAATCATACTACAAGCACAAACCACATAACATGTGTTTAAAGACAACCAAACCTAATAACGTTATGCATATAAATTTGCCGGAATATATTCACCCTTGGCCAGATTGCTGGCAGCTGTGTTGGTAACTCGCAAGTTAACCAATCGTCGAAGGGTGGGGGTGTCAACCCAGTAGTACTACCAATACCTAACCGTTGGTTCCCAAACCCGGGAATTAATAGTTGTAAGAATCATAGAATAACACCATGTATGCATGCAAAACAGTATCACATTGATTCCAAGTATAGAATATAGAATGTACAACATTGAAAACGGGTGAGCATACTTTTCCCCCATTAATTGAAAACATTGAAAACTTGAATAAGCATAAAAAGGGGCCACGAAACTCACCTTGAATTGATGTAATGCACAAAGACTTCACAGAATCAAGCAATGCACGTTCAGATACGATCAATACCTATTATTGATTATAACTAATCCTTTAAAACATACTCAGTGTGAATAGATATCTTTGATTGAATTCGAGACGGTTCGGTTTGATGCTCATGATTAGTAATATATATTTTGAGTTTGATTATGAATTTAGTGATGCTAAGGTTTGACATATGCTAATGTTTTAAATATATTTCGTATATATTTTCTTTGTAATCCTTTAAAATAAATATTATTTACCGTATAATTCGATAATAATTTATTAATTCGAGTATATAAAAATACAACACGTAATTACATTCGTAATTAATTTGTATATAATTTCTATGATTTTGTGTTTATTTCATAATTAAACACGATTTGATGTCTATTTTTATAAAATAATTAATTATATTATTTATAAATAATATTTTATAATGATTTTTAAGGTTTTTAAATAAAATACATTTACAGAAAATAATTTTGTGAGATTTTAAAATAAAGGAAGTTTATAAAATTTATTTTATAATTTATAGGAATTTTTGTCAAATTTTTGGAAGCTTAAAAAGCTTTTAAAAAAAATAATGCAGGTAACCGGGTTCGAACCCGGGACCTCCAACACCCACACACGCTCGTTTACCAGTGAACCAGAGGGCCGTGGCCGTGATGGAACTCTGTTTGATTTGTTTTTAAGCTGAGTAATCCAGTTTCCCCCAAATCCCCGAAACCCTAATTTAAATTCGATCAAATTGAACTCGAATTCGATACTGTTAATGACCGAATTCATGGGGCTTTTGTTCCCCATGATCAAACGAGTAGAATGATGGGTTTAATTACCTGTTTTGGTTTGATTTGATGCTAAGAACACTCGAAGAACAGCCGCGACAGACGGAATTGGATTCGTGATGAAAATGTTGATAATAATCGAATTCGTTGCACGGAGAGTTTCCAATTATGATGATAATCAATTGCCCTCTGTTAATTTCAGTGTATATAGGTCGGAGATTAGTGTTCGATTAGTTGCAGGTTCGAGAACAGAGGTGAATTTGATTTCGGTGTGTGTGTGTGTTTCAGATGGAATTACCAGTTGTATTCGATTTGTGGGTTGATAACGTTCGATTTGATTGAATTATTTCGATTAAAGTGAGGTGTAAGTGGGTTAATTAGCCGTTTGATTTGGTCGGGAATAAAGTGGAAAATTATTACCGTTAATTTACTGTTACAACGCGTTTTAGGAATGCTTTGAGTTCGAATCTTGAATACGAAGCGATTCAATGTAATTTGAGGTGTTAAAATCATGTTTTTATTTGGTTTTGGGGTTCGCCGGAGTATTGCCGGACTTCGGCCGGAACCGGCGCCGGAAAGTCGGGGGGTGGGCGGGGTTGGTTTTGAAATTTATAAATTACAGATTTGGTCCCTGAGATTTATGTTTTTGTTATTTTATGTTATTAATTTCTTTTTAAGTTTCATAAATATCAAAACACCCCCCTGGACTTATTATTATTATTATTATTATTTTTATATTATTTTATGTATTATTATTATTATTATTATTATTATTATTATTATTATTATTATTATTATCCTATTATTTTTATGATTATTATTATTATTATTATTATTATATTATTATTATTATTATTATTATGGTTAACACGAATGTGCATACGAAAAATTCGGCTAGAACGATATATGTATATACATATAAAATAATAAATGCATAAAGATAGTTAACACACATGGATCATGTACACGAAGATAATTCGGTTATCACGATAAATAGATTATGAACATTCGTGAGGATCGTTAATACACACGATGAGTTAACGAGCTTAATACTGATTGGCGGTCTATTGGTGACAGATGCTACACAACATCACATTCACCACATGATCTTTAACAAGAAGAATCTTAGGTTTCCTTTCTGATTTGGGAATATCTTGAATGTTTCTTACACTTTGTTCATTAAATCCATCTGTATCATCTGAACTGTCACACTAATGTGACAGTAACCCACCATGTTCTTTGCTTGATATTGTGAGGTGTCACAGTATCCCCCAGTTGAGGGAATTTCGTCCCGAAATTCAACTGGTGCTAGGTCCAAGAGTGTCATCCTCGAACAAATGAGGATATTTGAGTCTCATCTGATCCTCTCGTTCCCATGTAAACTCTGGACCTCGTTTGGAATTCCACCTCACACGAACAATAGGTATCTTACTGCGTCTCAACTTCTTGACCTTTCGGTCCATGACCTCAATAGGTTCTTCCACGAAATGGAGACAATCTTGATATCCTCAATAGGCACGTGAAGTGATTCGTTAGCTAAACACTTCTTGAGATTCGATACATGGAAAGTATCATGCACACTGTTAAGCTCTTGTGGCAACCTCAATCGGTATGCCACCGGAGCGATTCTCTCTATGATCTCGAATGGTCCAATGTATCTCGGGGCTAACTTCCCCTTCTTTCCAAACCGAACAATCCCTTTCCAAGGAGAGACCTTAAGTAACACTCGATCACCAACGTTAAATTCTAGCGGCTTTCGGCGATTGTCGGCATAGCTCTTTTGGCGATCTCGAGCAGCTTTAAGTCTGTCTTTGATTAGAAAGATCTTATCAGTTGTTTCTTGTATGATTTCGGGACCTGTTAGCTGACTCTCACCAATCTCGGCCCAACACACAGGTGACTTACATTTTCGGCCATACAACGCTTCGAATGGTGCACACCCAATACTAGTATGGTAGCTGTTATTGTAGGAAAACTCAATCAATGGTAGATGAGTATCCCAACTGCCACCAAAATCAATGACACATGCACGTAGCATGTCCTCAAGCGTCTGTATTGTGCGTTCACTTTGGCCGTATGTCTGGGGGTGATAGGCTGTACTCATATCCAGTCGAGTGTCCATTGCTTTCTGCAACGTCTGCCAAAAGCGTGAAGTGAATCGGCTGTCTCGGTCGGATATGATTGACACTGGCACTCCGTGCCGTGTCACGACCTCTTTGATGTACAATCTTGCCAACTTATCCATTTTATAGTCTTCTCGGATTGGCAAGAAATGTGCTGATTTTGTTAGTCGATCCACTACGACCCATATCGAGTCGTGCCCGCTTGGCGTTCTCGGGAGTTTGGTAATGAAATCCATGGTGATGTTCTCCCATTTCCACTCGGGAATTTCGGGTTGTTGCAATAATCCTGATGGCTTCTGATGTTCAGCTTTAACCTTGGAACACGTCAAGCATTTGCTCACATATAGAGCAATGTCTTTCTTCATTCCCGGCCACCAGTACAGATCCTTCAGATCATGGTACATCTTGTCTGCACCGGGATGAACAGAATATCGAGTCTTGTGTGCTTCATCCAAGACTAGTGTACGTACACCTCCCCATTTGGGAACCCATATGCGATCAATGAAATAGTGTACGTCGTCATCCTTGTGATTTATTTGTTTATCCAACCCTTGGAATTCTTCTCCCGCAAGGTTTTCTTCTTTTAGAGCCTCACTTTGCGCACTTTGAATTTGAGCTTTCAAGTTCGTCTGAATAGTCAATCCCAAAGCTCGAACACGTAGTGGCTTTACGCGTTCTTTACGACTGAGGGCATCAGCCACCACATTTGCTTTCCCAGATGATACCGGATTTCGCAATCGTAGTCACTAAGTAGTTCCGCCCAACGTCGTTGTCGCATGTTGAGCTCTTTCTGATTTAGGATGTGTTGAAGGCTCTTATGATCGGTGTAGATGATGCATTTGGTTCCATACAGATAGTGCCTCCATATCTTAAGTGCAAATACTACTGCGCCCAACTCCAAATCATGAGTCGTGTAGTTCTTCTCGTGCACTTTTAGCTGTCGTGAGGCGTATGCAATCACCTTATCTCTTTGCATTAACACACATCCCAAACCTTGATGCGAAGCATCGCAATACACCACGAAGTCGTTTGTTACATCCGAAGGGACAGTATTGGAGCATTGCATAGCTTTTCCTTTAACGTTTGGAAAGCTTGTTCTTGTGCATGTCCCCAATCAAACTTCTTATCCTTCTGGGTTAGCATGGTCAACGGTTGTGCGATTTTTGAAAAGTTCGCAATAAACCATCGATAATATCCGGCCAATCCTAAGAATTGTCGGATTTCTGATGGTGTTTGAGGTGTATCCCATTCCTTCACCGGTTCAGTCTTGCTGGGGTCTACATGGATTCCATCCTTGTTAACCACATGGCCCAAAAACTTCACTTCTTGAAGCTGGAATTCACACTTCGAGAATTTGGCGAAAAGCTTCTCTTCCCGCAACAATTCTAGAATTGCTCGAAGGTGTTTCTCGTGGTCCTCTTTCGAACGGGAATAGATAAGTATATCGTCTATGAACACGATTACAAACTTATCTAAGTATGGTTTGCACACTCGATTCATTAAATCCATGAACACACTGGTGCATTAGTCAGCCCGAACAGCATGACTAAGAACTCATAGTGCCCGTAACGAGTCCTGAATGCTGTTTTCGGTATGTCATCCTCAAAAACTCTCAGTTGATGATATCCAGAATGAAGATCAATCTTGGAGAAATACGAAGCTCCTTGTAATTGATCAAACAAACCATCAATTCTGGGAAGAGGGTATCAATTTTTCACAGTCAACTTGTTCAACTCGCGATAATCGATACACATACGAAATGACCCGTCTTTCTTCTTGACAAATAGAACCGGTTCTCCCCATGGTGAATTACTCGGTCGAATGAATCCTTTCTCTAATAGCTCTTGTAGTTGACTGGATAATTCTTGCATCTCTGATGGTGCTAATCGATATGGTGCCTTTGCTACCGGCGTAGCTCCAGGAACCAACTCGATACGAAATTCCACCTGTCGTAGAGGAGGTAATCCCGACAAATCATCAGGAATACTTCCGGATAATCTCGCACCACAGGAATATCTGTCAACTTGATGCCTTCTTTCTTCTTTTCTACAACATGAGCCAGAAGTGCGTAGCACTGCTTCCGTAGACATCGACGCGTCTTCATGCAGGAAATAAGCTTCAGAGTTCTTCCTGGTCGTTCACCTTGAATCTTGAGTACCTCCCCATTAGGCATGGGGATTCGTACTACTTTCTCCCAACAAACGATCTCGGCTCCGTGCTTCGACAACCAATCCATTCCCACAATCACGTCGAAGCTCCCTAGTTCGAAAGGTATTAAATCTATGTCGAAGGTATGGTCCTCTAATATTATGGAGCACTGTCTAATGATCTCATCTGCTTGTACGAATCTACCGTTGGCCATTTCTACAAAAAGCTAGTTTCTAGCCTACTCGGTTCCAAGTCCAGCATGTGTGCAAAATCAGAAGATATGAAGCTATTGTCTGCTCCCGTATCAAATAATATAGATGCGAAGTGGTCGTTGAGAAGATACGTACCCGTGACGACATTGGGATCCTGACGAGCATCATTAGCTCCAATGACGAAGGCGCGTCCTCTTGCAGCATTTCCTTGATTTCCTTGGGCCGGATTTCCATCTATAGCCAGCAATTGCTGCTGGTTATTGCCTTGTTGACCGGGTGCTCTGTTTAATCGGGGACACTTGTTTCGGAAGTGATCGAGACCTCCGCATTCATAGCATGCCCTGGTATTCTCGGCGGGGTTAACCGCATTGATGGGCGTTACCAGGTTTGGCGCAATCCTACAATCCTTCGCCCAATGACCTAAGCGCCTACAGTTTGTGCATTCCCGACACGGCCTTGCTGGGGAATGATGCCAATTACACTTGTTGCACTTGGGGTGCGGTCCAGTGTAATCCTTCTTTTCTTGGGTTACAGCCACAAAACCTCGGGCTGTTTTAGCCTTCTTATCAGATCTTCCAGCATTAGACCCGAACTCCTTTCTTTTCTCGGTTCCCTTTCCCAGCAATCCAGTTCTCACCATTTCGTCAGTAAGAGCGCCAGCCTTCAAAATTGCGCTCTGGATTGTAAGAGGAGCAGCTGCTGTCACCAGTGCTCGGATTTGAGGCGCAAGTCCCCAGATATACCTCTCTATTCTCTTGGATTCCGGTGTGACTAAATGCGGAACCAATCTTGCCAGTTCATGAAATCGGTTGGTGTACGCTGCGTGCCCAGCTCCCACCATTGCGTGATTCCAGAATTCATGTTCGAGTTTTTGCATTTCATTGAGAGGACAGTATTCCTTAGAAATTAATGCCTTAAACTCATCCCAGGTCATCTGCATTGCAGACTCCCTTCCTCTTGCCTGAACCTGGGTGTTCCACCAGGTTAATGCCTTGCCTTGCAGTGAGCAGGTGGCATATTTGATCCGTTGACTATCGAGGCATTCACTAATGTCGATTACTGCCTCTATCTTCTCGATCCATCTGGTCAAGGCTATCGCTCCGCCTTTCCCATCGAACTCGTGGGGTTTACAAGCCACAAATTATTTATATGTACATCCACGTTTGGTATGGTTGATACCAGTTTCGTTTCCATTTGTTCTGCCAATGTCAGTATCATCCACTACTCCTTGGTTGTGTTGGCCATTGGTGTTATGATCACCGTGGAGAGGTTGATTTAGCAGGGCGTCGCTTACTTGAGTTACGATGGTCGGAACCAATGCAGCCAACTGCTGAGCAATCAAAGCAGCTATATCAGGAGTGCCAGTTTCCTGATTATTGTCAGCTGGAGCACCACCAGCTCTTGATGGTCTACCCCTTCTCCTGTTTTGCGGGGCTTCAGTTTCTTGGTTGGTTTTGCGTGTGACTCTTTTAGGCGCCATCTTCTAACTACAGAAAGATGGAAACTTTAGTCACCGCATGATTTCGCTTATCAAGTTTCTATAACCTATGCTTCGGTCCATTAATATCATTATGTAGCCAGGTTAAGCACATTCTTAGTATACCGGTGATGCTTATATATAGGGTTCCCCGCAGCGTTCCCACCACATCCACGATATACCTTGAATAATACTTAAACTAGTTACATAACATCTTAATTTTCCTTAGCACCTACTCAAAGAATAACGTTTTGTATAGGTAGAGAGTATCATTACTCCTCTACATTCATGTAATCCACTTTCATTCTAAGCATTAATCAGTAGTTACTGAAACGCTAAGTGGAGGAATGTCTCATAAGGTCAATATTATGATTAGAAATACTATGAAGGCTTTAAGTAGGACAGGACTTGAGTAATGATAATGTTTGATTGCCTTCAACAAGGACTTATAATGTTTGATTGCCTTCAACAAGAACTTATAATGTTTGATTGCCTTCAACAAGGACTTATAATGTTTGATTGCCTTCAACAAGGACTTATAATGTTTGATTGCCTTCAACAAGGACTTATAATGTTTGATTGCCTTCAACAAGGACTTACTAGAATCATGACCCTAGCACCCTAGGGTAAAGAATAGAAACGTGTGATACTCATGATCGTTACCTCATGGTAAGATTAGCCAGACTTCTCATGCATGGTGAATTGCATTTACGTGTGCACCCGTAATGGTAATTTATCTTGCATGATTACCCTTAGCTTCACTTACCCCAAGCTAACATCATAGTATTATTTAGATTCAACAAGCACAAATAATTAATATCCTTATGTCCATGAGCCAGTTTTCCAATAATAGCATGTAATAGCAAATAAGCACATAAGCACAATATGTTAATGATAACTGCATATTCGTCTTACTTTCAGAATTTCAGTCATAACTATGGTAGGGTCGGATTCAATATCCGAGATCGACGCTACGCATGATCACCGAAGTTCCCTAATGATGTTGTACGCATACAAGCGTAAAGTTCTAGTATCATAGTATCCCATGGAGAAAGACAGAGTATTAATGTCTTCCTCGGGATGTTCAGATATCACATGTATGTATATAAAATCAAGTATGTAGGAACATACTTGTATATTAAATTCATAGATTCAATATACTTGACCCATTTGCCTTATAGACTTGTGTATTGACCATAGTTTATCACTCATCCCAGAAATCCCCAGGTAGCGTAATGGGTCTCGCAATGAGATTTATACGAATACGCTGGCCTTAGCCCGAAGGCCTTTTGACAGGAAATCCAGAATACAGGTGTCTATGTGTCACACAAATCATAAAAGACATTTAGGTAAAATCAAATGCACACAATCCCTAGCATGCATTCTATATGAAGGTTCTTAGGTTATAGTCTAGGTCGAATTCTCCACCTAATTCTCTATAACCAAGGCTCTGATACCAATCTGTCACACCCTCGCTTATAGCGGAAACACGAGGATGTGACGGACGGGATCGTCATAACACTTGGTATAAATACAGAGACATAATACATGCAAACTCCTCGTGTCATGACGTCGCCCGACACAATGGTGACTTGTGTCGTGGTTAGTCAGTTCCACGACTATCATGGTCTTATCGATTCCAAATCCAAATTACATAGAGTTTCACAAATGAAAACAAATGACAAACATTACTAATGCAAAACTATTAAAATCCTAAGGGTCCCTGCTAAGGCATCTGCTCTAGCTATCCTCTTTGATTATGTTCACCTAAAAAGATATGCTCAAAAATGTCAACACATAATGTTGGTGAGTTCCGCAGGTTTAAATTTAAATCATTTGATGCTGTATAGAATTTGATATGGAATCATACTGCAAGCACAAACCACATAACATGTGTTTAAAGACAACCAACCTAATGACGTTATGCATATAAATTTGCCGGAATATATTCACCCTTGGCCGGATTGCTGGCAGCTGTGTTGGTAACTCGCAAGTTAACCAATCGTCGAAGGGTGGGGGTGTCAACCCAGTAGTACTACCAATACCTAACCGTTGGTTCCCAAAACCGGGAATTAATGGTTGTAAGAATCATAGAATAACACCATGTATGCATGCAAAACAGTATCACATTGATTCCAAGTATAGAATATAGAATGTACAACATTGAAAACGGGTGAGCATACTTTTCCCCCATTAATTGAAAACATTGAAAACTTGAATAAGCATAAAAGGGGCCACGAAACTCACCTTGAATTGATGTAATGCACAAAGACTTCACAGGATCACGCTCGTTTACCAGTGAACCAGAGGGCCGTGGCCGCGATGGAACTCTATTTGATTTGTTTTTAAGCTGAGTAATCCAGCTTCCCCCAAATCCCCGAAACCCTAATTTAAATTCGATCAAATTGAACTCGAATTCGATACTGTTAATGACCGAATTCATGGGGCTTTTGTTCCCCATGATCAAACGAGTAGAATGATGGGTTTAATTACCTGTTTTGGTTTGATTTGATGCTAAGAACACTTGAAGAACATCCGCGACAGAGGGGAATTGGATTCGTGATGAAATGTTGATAATAATCGAATTCGTTGCACGGAGAGTTTCCAATTATGATGATAATCAATTGCCCTCTGTTAATTTCAGTGTACATAGGTCGGAGATTAGTGTTCGATTAGTTGCAGGTTCGAGAACAGAGGTGAATTTGATTTCGGTGTGTGTGTGTGTTTCAGATGGAATTACCAGTTGTATTCGATTTGTGGGTTGATAACGTTCGAGTTGATTGAATTATTTCGATTAAAGTGAGGTGTAAGTGGGTTAATTAGCCGTTTGATTTGGTCGGGAATAAAGTGGAAAAATTATTACCGTTAATTTACTGTTACAACGCGTTTTAGGAATGCTTTGAGTTCGAATCTTGTATACGAAGCGATTCGGTGTAATTTGAGGTGTTAAAATCATGTTTTTATTTGGTTTTGGGGTTCGCCGGAGTATCGTCGGACTTCGGCCGGAACCGGCGCCGGAAAGTCGGGGGGTGGGCGGGGTTGGTTTTGAAATTTATAAAATTACATATTTGGTCCCTGAGATTTATGTTTTTGTTATTTTATGTTATTAATTTCTTTTTAAGTTTCATAAATATCAAAACACCCCCTGGACTTATTATTATTATTATTTTTTTTATTATTATTGTTATTGTTATTATTATTATTATTATTATTATTATTATTATTATTATTATTATTATTATCCTTATTATTTTATGATTATTATTATTATTATTTATACGAAAAATTCGGCTAGAACGATATATATATACATATAGAAATAATAAATGCATAAAGATAGTTAACACACATGGATCATGTACACGAAGATAATTCGGTTATCATGATAAATAGATTATGAACATTCGTGAGGATCGTTAATACACACGATGAGTTAACGAGCTTAATACTGATTGACGGTCTATTGGGGACAGATGCTACACAACATCATATTCACCACATGATCTTTAACAAGAAGAATCTTAGGTTTCCTTTCTGATTTGGGAATATCTTGAATGTTTCTTACACTTTGTTCATTAAATCCATCTGTATCATTTGAACTGTCACACTAATGTGACAGTAACCCACCATGTTCTTTGCTTGATATTGTGAGGTGTCACAACATCAACAACAAATTAAAAAAACTATATAATAATTAGAAGACAATTATAAAATAAATGACCACACTTCATACAGAGCATGATTAGCAATAAAATTAAAGATAATTTTAAAATATAGTAAGATAAGAAGTTCAAAAGTGGTATCTCAACCCCTGAAACTAATTTACCTAATAGAGTCAATGGATTCAACAAATTAACTGAAATTAACAAATAACATAAAATTAATCATGTGTGTTTGTGTGTGTAAGTGAAGAGAAAGGAATACAACATAGAAGAAAATCAGGGATGTGATCAGCCAAATGAGGAACATCTTCAAGGATGTAACCCTGATCGTCGGTGACATCCTTTGGTTGAGATAACGGACTCCAAGGTGATGTCTTCACTTTAGGAGATGATGATTGCTACACAAATGGAATTGTTTGATGATATTTGGCCAATATAATGACCATTTGTTCTGCCCTAAAAATGTTAACCACCCACTAACTCACTAATAGAACACCCACGGGAATGGAAAATGAAGTAAATGAACCCAACCTAAATTGAATCAAGAAACAGCAACCAAAATTGAACCAACACCCAAATAGAAATCAATTACGGTAGTTCAGAGAAATATAAGCAACCAAAATTAAACTGATTACCAAAATAGAGAATCAATTGAGGTAGTTCACACAACATTCAAAGGATTCAGTTAACCCAACCCGAATTGGAATGGAGGGGGACTTCGAAGGGGAGTGTTCAATCGACATGGAACTGCACAATTAATGGTCGGAGGTGAAGGTGGATGGTCGCTGACGGAGGAAGTGAAGTCCTAACGGTTACGAAGGAGGTGAGGGAAGAGGCGCGTCTTATGGATTTGGGGAAAAGATGGTTCTACCCATATGTTTTGCTTAATATAGGAGTATAGATATACAAATCGTAATAAATTTTCAATCAGAGTCACCCTCATATACTTCAGTGTGTTTGTTAGACCTATCAGTGTCATAATCAGAATCGTCCTTATCATAATCAGCCTCATTCTCATACACGTCATCAACGGTAATAGTTGCCAGATTAACTTCGTTTCAGTCTCGCCTTTGGTGACATAAGTAGACATGTTATGAAAGTATTGGGTGAAGTCAATAAAAGTACACTATTAGATGAAGAGGGGTTATGAATGACGTCAAGATCTTCTGTCAGGTCATTGTCAACATTTTGAATGTTCTCCACGAGACCATCATTGGATGTAGGTCGATCCAAAATTCTTCGATGATTTACATTCTCAACGACCCACCGGTGATTATTGTTTTGATTTCTTCGAGAAGGTTCTCGGATATAGAACACTTGTTTAGCTTTGAAGGTAAATATGATTTGATCGTCTTTGTCCCATTCGCGTTCTGTGTTGATTCTAATGATATTATTGTCGTATGGAACACCCTTCGAGTATTGAACCATTTGTAACTAAATAGGACTGTTGAATACCCATTTACATAACATAACTCAATAATATCTTCAACTTGCCCATAATATTTCTCACCATTCTCTCCCTCCGCTAAACACTGGAGTTTTGCATTGTGCGTTGCGCGTCACAGTCAATTACCATAAACCTAACACCGTTTACTATGCAAGCAGTGTAACTATAGACATTTACATCCACACCCATTGAAAGAGCATACAACTCCAAGTGAATTTTTTTGAATTCTGTATTTTCATCGAATAAACCTAAATAAATAAAAAATATTGTGTCTTATATATGAATTACCTAATAAATATATAGTACACGTGTTATATATGGATTGCCATTTTAAGAAACCATGTTGGAAATTTGATTTTAATATCCTCATGTGGACATTCAGATTTAAATTCACTATATTATTGATAAAATCATAGAATAAGTGAGGAATGAAATATATATAACTAATGATGGAAAGTTAAAGATAGGAAATTTTACTTCATGTAGTCTCTAACTTCTTGACAACTATCGAGGATAAACCATTCTAACTTAAGCTTTTCACTTGGAGAAAGATATTTCATCTTTGTTGTGCTAGCCGAATGACATTTAGACTCAAATGCACACACGTTTCTTTTTCGATAATAACATCCTCGTTTCTGTCAGGATGATTGAACTGAGTCTCAACATCTCAAAGGTATCTCGAACAAAATAATAGAGCTTCTTCAGCTACATAACCTTCAGCTATATAACCTTCACGCCTTTCTTTCTTTCTGACATAATTTTTTAGTTTTTTTATATATCTTTCAAATGGATACATTCCTCTCATACACACTGGACCACCACGAATCGCTTCATCAGGTAAATACAAAACTAAATGAACCATAATGTCAAAAAAAGCCGGAGGATAGGCCAACTCTAACTTGCATAATATTATAAGAATGACATCCTTAGCTTTTTATGTCCTCCGACCAATAGTGTTACGTAGCAAAGTTGCTTAAAACGTACATAGATCAACTATTAGTGTATAAGTATCTTTGGCCAAAAACATCTAACCTTAATCGGTATTAAACGTTGCATAAGAATATGAGAATCATGTGATTTCAACCCAGTAATGTTAGTATTTTTTTCTATCACTCTCTTGCTGATATTAGATCCGAACCCATCAGACAGTTTAACATTTTTATAAACTCATAAAATAGCTTACGATCACCGATCTTCAATGAGTATTTTGGGTGTGGGCTATACCGCTTGCCATTTTTTTCTAACCATTGCCTACTTCGAATATTTAGAATTTTCAAATCAACTCATGTATTTGGCGTGTCTATGCTTTTTTCATTCATTAGAAGAGTACCCAACAAACTATCACACATATTTTTCTCGATATGCATCAAATCTAATTTGTGTTTTAGTTGCAGAGAATACTAATACTCAAGTTCAAAAAATATGCTTCGTTTGGACCAGCCCAACTCAAACTCCTTCCGCTTTGATTTTACACCTCGAAAATCAGGATGCTTACCCAGTAAACGATGGTATAGACGACTAAGTTGTGCTTCTATGTCAGTATCATTAACTTGTTTTGGAGGAGCTCTGATCTCGTGTTCTCCGTTGAATTCTAAACTTTTTCTCCACTCATGGTTCGCATCTAAGAACAGACGATGACCAACATATACGACTTTATTTGTGACACTCATAGAGGGAGAGTCTTCGTTACAAGTCGGGCGTGCTTTGTAATCTTGCGCGCCCTGACATGATAAACTAATACAAGCTAAAAAGTCGTTTTGTGATAACCCGAAAATTTTTCATGATTTAATATAATTTTTATGTGAATTTATAATTTATTTTTATATTTTTATTATTATTTAATAATAATATTAATAATAATAAAAATAATGACAATAATAATAATAATATTATTATTAAAATAATAATGTTAACAAAGAAAAATAATAATAATAATGAAAATATTATTATTTACAAAATTAATTTAATTAATTAAATAAGTCCAGGGACTAATTCTGTAATTTTAAAAACTGTTTTAAAAGGTTTTAAAACATAAAATAATAAAAGGTGTAAAGTTGAGGGGCTATTCTGTAATTATTTTAAAAACCCAACCCCCTCCCGTCGACCACTGTTCCGGCACCGTCTCCGGCCGTACTCCGGCAACCCCAAAACGCCAAAAATTCACGGTTTTTCATCAATCAAAAGCTACCAACACAACCCCGTGAGTGTTTCGAACACAATGACCCACAATAATTTGAGAATCAAATTCATAGTGCGATCTAAAACGCCCGTGTTCCCTGTCGGCTGCTTTACAGGATGAATCGCACAAAATCTCAATAATAATCGAATTAACCTCACCCAATCCATGTTATAAATGTAACCAATCGGTATACAACTCCAATTACACCAGAAAACACATAAACAACTCAAATTGAATTCTCTCTTCTTCGCGGACCTGCAACTAACCGAACACCCCTGTTCGAGTTTCGAAACACAAAATTGATAAATTGCTTTCGATCATTGGAGCCATTAGAGACTTCCTGTGAAGTTAATTGTATTTTCATCCACGTTTGATCATCGTTTGGATCCTCCCAAGCCGCGACCTGTTCTTCGATTTATCTTGACGATTTGGACAACGAAACAGGTAATTGAACAGATAAACAAACTCGTTTTTATGCAGGGATTAAAAGCCCTATGGTTAATTTCATTATTATAACCGATTGGTGGATCAATTTGATACCAATCGAATTAGGGTTCTTGATTTGGGGGTTTAGCTTACGGGGTTATGTTTAAAATTAATCGGGGCTGTGTTCTAATCGATGTAGAGCCTTTGGCTCACTGGTTCGGTGGTGGGAGTGTGGGGAGGAGGTCGCGGGTTCGAACCCGGCCCCCTCCCATTATTTTTTTAAAGCCTTTTTAGGCTATTTTAAAATAAATAAAAATTTCTAAAAATCATAAAAATAATTTTTAAAAGCATATTTTATTTTTAACACCATTAATTAATTTTCTGTAATTTATTTATTCAAAAACACTTTAAATAAAATTTATAAAATAATATTTAAAAATGTTATAAATAACTATTTTTATAAAAATAGACTTTAAATTATGATTTAAAGTATTAATCCATTAATTGGACCCATATCATTTTGATTTAATGATAAATCATAATAATTATAGAAAAATAATTATTTAAAAGCCTAAATTATTTATGTAAATAAATATTACATGTGTTATAAATTATTATCCATATAAAATGGATTTCCAAATAATAAATTAGATCATCAAATTATTAATGGATGTTATAATATTTTATGGACTTATTTTGATAATATAAATACAAAGTAAATTTTATAAATTTAAATATTTATAAAATCTTACAAAAATTAAATATAAACTTATATGTTTATATAATGTCTATAATTTAATTAGAATATAATGATATGTCAAAATCATTATTAAACTAATTAAATTTTATATAAATCATTAATTATTAACAAAATAATTAAATGACTTAATGTTTATAACAAATCCCAGAAAATCAAACCCTAGATCAATTGAACACCAGGTTCAAGATCTAACTTATTTAGGTTATGGATTTGTATATATATACTTATGTGAATATTAATTCCTTAGGAGGAATTTACTAGCTTGTCAACACTACTCAACGACCGAGGTGAGTTCATAACTATTCCCCTTTTTAATCATTTAAATATTTTGGGGCTGGAATACATGTTGTAATTGAAATTACAAATTATTTTTGTGTATTATGTTAAATAATAATTTGATCACATTTATGATTACATATGGTTATTACGAAAATCCTTCTCTGTATACTGGACTATAAATAAGCAGGGATCTTTTGGATAGTACTATCGGGGAGTGACTTACCCCCACAAAGGTATGGACATGTGATCCATATCAGATGCACAAAGATCTTGTTGTCATTTGGGATGACTGTTTCTGTAGTGAGAAGGCAGATGTGCACTTTATATAGTTTGCATTATAGTTCCACATACAACCCATATGAGGATAAATGTAAAGGAGGATTTGCTCCCTCTGATTTGAAATTATTATGATAATATAATATACACATGAAAAGGATATTAAACTATGGTACATGGACAAATCCTATGTGAAGGACTTGTTGGGCTTGTACATAGTGGGTATGTGGGATAGCGGGTTCACCTAAATAAAAAGGATTCCGACAGGCTATTCATATACCGGTGAGTAAATTAAACTCACACTTTTACAGTAAATCTAATTAAGGATAATTGATGATTTATCATTATGTCTTACTTACCTATGAACTCACCAACCCTGTGTTGACACTTGATTTACATGTATTCTCAGGTATCTACTAGGAGCTTATGGACATGCACGCATGATCATATAAAAGCTCAAGATACCTATTGATTATTATTGAATTATGATTAAGAAATGTTATCAAGAAAACAATCTATCTTTTATTTCCGCTGCTCTGATTATTAATGAAATGTTTATCTAAAACTTATCATATAGATAACTGCATCTCATGTGTGACTACTGTGTTCGATCCTGTTTGTTCACCCCTCCGTGATAAATTCCAGACCCGGAATTTGAGGGTGTGACAGATTGGTATCAGAGCCACTGGTTATACTGAGTTAGGGATTGCATCTAGCCTATAGCCACACACAATAGTTGCACAAAGTAAATTGCCTTAGTTAGAGATAGAATAGGATTAAGAAGTTATATGCTTAAACTTAGATAGTTGTGTTCCTAAATATAACTTGACTCTTTGACTCTTTTCGATAATTCCTAAACTTATTCTCAACGACATGTGGGATCTACACTTATCATCGTGCCTAAATCAGTTTTTTTTATTCTCGTCAAAGTCTGTGTCTTACAACTTGAAACATGTATTGCTGGAAGAGCGTGATGCCTGTATCTCGGGGTGTTCTGTCTAGGCAAGGTATTCGCATATATCCAAATCAACCGATGGACCTGTTTACCTTACCTGGGAACCCTTAGGATGAGTATCTGCTTATAGGTACGCATGTCTTCAACAAAGTTGTGATTGACCCAATACTTTGATTAGTCAACGTACTCGCTTTGATTTACAAATCAAACGGTTACACCTGGAACATCTCATTGCTATTATGCCAAATTCTCGACCGTCGTTTTCGTGTTGAATAACTCGTATCACCCAATTTCCATGAAAATTCTTAGTGATCTTTCAGAATGACTTCTTGTCAAATCCGTTCACGGTCTAGAAACTCTGGCTGTAAGATTTCTGCTATTGTAGCACGTGAAGTTACTGCGATCATACACAAGTCTTTAAGGCAAATAGGTCAAATTACCTTGCTATGTTCCATTCGGAAATCTAAGCTACGCTTGTCCTAACCTAAGGCGAGACTTGTTTCCTTAGTACTCGTGCCTCGCCGAATTTAATCGAAAAACCCAATTTTCTTAAATTCCCATCTGTCCTACAGTAATTGTCTATACTTTGAATATTTGATATAAAATGCATCTATTGAATATGTCAAAGTGTGAATTCTCACCAAACAATTTCATGATAGATGGACGCACCAGCGGGCAGAGGCAGAGGTAGAGGACGCGCCAGAAGAACTGTCCTAACAGGGATGACTCCTGAAGAAATACAAGCCTTGGTCAATCAAGGTGTTGCTGCAGCCCTAGCCACACAGGCTGCTCAGAATGGTCATCACTATTCGTATAAAAAGTTCCTAGACTGCAAGCCAGATATCTTCACTGGGGCAGAAGGGGCCATTGGGCTCATAAGGTGGTTCGAGAAATGTGAATCCATCTTCGCTATATCTGAATGTCCCGATGAGAGTAGAACCAAGTATGCCTCCGGAGCCTTGAGTGGAGCTGCACTCTCGTTCTGGAAGACAGAAGTTTCAAGACTTACTCTCTCCCTAGCCAATGCTATGGATTAGGAGGAATTCAAACAGCTGATGATGGAGGAATTCTGTCCGAGAGAAGAAGTACAAAGGTTTGAAACCGAGTGCTGGAACCATAAAATGGTGGGATCTGAAATTGAAAAGTATACCACTGAAAATCATGAGTACGCAACCTTGTGTCCTCATATGATGGAGCCTGCTCACAGAAGAATTGAAGGCTATATCCGTGGACTGTCGCCAGTCATTCAATCTATGGTCACTTCCTCCAACCCAACTTCAATCCAACAAGCCATTAGGATAGCTCACAAGCTGACTAATGAGGCTGTGGCTCAGGGGAAGTTACCACCAAAAAACAAGGGTAAGGGTGTCGCTGCTGAAAGCTTGGGGAAGAGAAAGTTTGAAGATGCTAAAGACAGTGAGAGTCAAGGTACAAGCAAGAAGCAAGATCAGAAAAAGCACCATGACAATCAGGGCATTCCGCCTAGATGTCAGAGGTGTAGCAAGCGTCACCATGGCAAGTGTACTGCAATCATCTGCTACAAATGCAACAAGAGGGGGCACACTGCTCCCGAATGTAGAACCAAGACTCAAGACCAAGGAAAGAAGGATGGTAATCAGCAGAATGGTGGAAAGAAGGAAGTTATTTGTTTCAGATGTGGAGAAAAGGGTCATATTGCTAAAGACTGCAGTGGGGAAAAGAAAGATACAGCCAAGGGCAGAGCTTTCGTTATTGGCAAAGGTGAGGCTCTAAAAGACCCTAACGTTATTATGGGAAAATTTTTGGTGAATAATGTTTATGCTATAGTATTATTTGACACGGGAGCTGATAGAAGCTTCGTATCTAATACTTTCTATAAGCACTTGAATGTAGAACCTGTACCCCTAGATGAGCCATATGTTGTAGAAGTAGCAAATGGTAAATCCTTGACCGCATCACGAATCCTGAAAAATTGTACACTAGATTTATTAAGTCATATCCTACCAATAGACCTCATGCCCATTACTTTGGGAAGCTTCGATATGGTAGTTGGTATGGATTGGCTATCCAAAAACTCTGCAGAAATTATCTGTAAAGACAAAATGATTCGTATCCCCCTACCAAATGATGAAGTCCTGTGTGTGGAGGGAGATAAAACTGGTGTTGTGATGGGAGTTATTTCTTACTTGAAGGCTCAAAAGTGTCTTCGAAAAGGACATACTGCTATCCTAGCCCTAGTCACTGACAAAGATAAGAAGGAAAGGAAGATTGAAGATGTACCCGTCGTTAGGGAATTTCCTGAAGTGTTTCCTGATGAACTGCCTGGGTTGCCCCCTAAAAGAGAGGTCGAGTTTTCAATCGAGTTAGTACCTGGAGCTACACCTATAGCTCGGGCACCATACCGTCTCGCACCTTCTGAATTAAAAGAACTATCTGACCAACTTAGGGAACTCCTTGATAAAGGATTCATCCGACCTAGCTCGTCACCATGGGGAGCACCAGTGTTATTTGTGAAGAAGAAAGACGGACCTTCCGGATGTGCATCGACTATCGAGAACTGAACAAAGTGACGATCAAGAACCGTTATCCCTTGCCACGTATTGACGACTTATTCGACCAACTGCAAGGTTCGAGCATTTACTCCAAGATAGATCTTAGAAGCGGCTATCATCAGCTGAGAGTCAGAGATGAAGATATTATGAAGACGGCTTTCAGAACTCGATACGGTCACTTTGAGTTCACAGTCATGCCATTTGGGCTAACAAATGCACCTGCTGTATTCATGGATCTCATGAATCGTGTATGCAAGCCTTATCTAGACAAGTTTGTCATTGTCTTCATTGATGACATCTTGATCTATTCCAAAAATGAGCAGGAGCATGAAGAACATCTGAGATTGATCCTTGAACTACTAAAGAGAGAGGAGCTTTATGCTAAGTTCTCAAAATGTGATTTCTGGCTTAAAGAAGTTCAATTCCTTGGTCATGTGATTGATGCTAATGGAATTCATGTAGACCCAGCTAAAATTGAATCCATCAAAAGTTGGCCTACACCTTCTAATCCAACGGAAATTAGATAATTTCTGGGACTAGCCGGCTATTACAGGAGATTTATCGAGGGATTCTCCAAGATAGCTCAACCATTGACCATGCTTACCCAAAAGGGGTAGCATATCATTGGGGGTTCAAGCAAGAGGCTGCTTTTCAAACACTGAAACAGAAGTTGTGCAGTGCACCTATATTGTCCCTACCCGACGGTATTGAAGACTTTGTAGTCTACTGTGATGCTTCTGTTCAGGGTCTGGGATGTGTTTTGATGCAGCGAGACAAAGTCATAGCCTATGCCTCAAGACAGTTAAAGTCTCATGAGAAGAACTATGCAACTCATGACCTAGAACTGGGAGCTGTTGTTTTACTCTTAAATTATGGAGACATTACTTGTACGGTACTAAGTGCACTATTTATACCGACCACAAGAGTCTTCAACACCTATATAATCAAAAGGAGCTGAACATGAGGCAGAGGAGATGGCTTGAACTACTAAACGATTATGATTGTGCCATCAAGTACCATCCTGGTAAAGCAAATATTGTGGCTGATGCTTTGAGTAGGAAAGAACATGTGAAACCTCGTAGAGTGCGAGCTCTACAACTTACCATTCAAAGCAACCTGCCGGCACAAATCTTGAAGGCTCAGACTGAAGCCCTGAAAGAAGAGAACATTAAAGATGAAAACCTTCGAGGGCTAGACCAACAGTTTGAAGTTCATTCGGATGGGATACGCTTTATAGCAGGAAGGATTTGGGTACCCCTATACGGGAATCTGAGGAGCTTGATCATGGATGAAGCCCACAAGTCTAGATACTCTATCCACCCAGGTGCAGATAAGATGTATTACGACTTGAAGCTTGTTTATTGGTGGCCAAGAATGAAGGCAGATATTGCGACCTATGTCACAAAGTGCTTGACTTGTTCTAAAGTCAAGGTCGAATACCAAAAGCCTTCAGGAATGTTAATCCAACCAGAAATTCCCGTGTGGAAGTGGGAAATGATAACCATGGATTTCGTCACTGGTTTACCCAAGTCTCAAACGGGCAATGACACTATTTGGGTTATCGTTGACCGTCTCACCAAATCCGCTCATTTCATACCCATCCGTGAGAAAGACAAGATGGAGAAGCTTGCAAGGGTGTACATCAAAGAAATTATCTCTAGACACGGAGTGCCAGTGTCTATTATCTCTGATCGTGATGCACGGTTTACATCAATCTTCTGGGGTAAGCTTCAGAAAGCTCTAGGCACTCGCCTAGATATGAGCACAGCCTATCACCCTCAAACTGATGGTCAAAGTGAAAGAACCATACAGACTCTTGAGGATATGCTTAGGGCTTGTGTTATTGACTTTGGAAAGAACTGGGAAGGTCATTTACCTTTGGTAGAGTTCTCATATAACAATAGCTATCATTCGAGCATCAAGGCGGCACCATTCGAGGCCTTATATGGACGTAAATGTAGATCACCGCTTTGCTGGGCAGAAGTTGGAGATAGTCAACTTACTGGTCCAGAGTTGATCTTTGAAACTCATGAGAAAATTGTCCAGATAAGAGAACGCATGGCTGCTGCCAGGGATCGCCAGAAAAGCTATGCTGATAAACGCCGCAAACCACTGGAATTTCAGGAAGGAGATAAAGTTTTGCTAAAGGTATCTCCCTGGAAGGGAGTTATACGCTTTGGAAAACGAGGGAAATTGAACCCTCGCTACGTGGGGCCTTTTGAAATTGTCAGAAGGATCGGCCCAGTAGCCTATGAATTAAATCTGCCTGCTGAACTTGGTGGTGTGCACAATGTTTTCCACGTATCCAATCTAAGGAAATGTTTGTCCGATGAATCACTTGTTGTGCCTCTAGAGGAACTAAAGTAGATGAGAAACTCAGGTTTGTCGAACAACCAGTTGAAATCATGGATAGGGAAGTTAAACAACTAAAGCATAGCAAGATTCCGATTGTCAGAGTTCGGTGGAACTCCCGGCGTGGTCCTGAATTCACTTGGGAACGAGAGGACGAAATGATGCACAAGTACCCTAACCTGTTCAAAATGTTGCTAGTACATCTTAATTTTCGGGACGAAATTCCTCTAACAGGGGGATGATGTGACAACCCGAAAATTTTTCATGATTTAATATAATTTTTATGTGAATTTATAATTTATTTTTATATTTTTATTATTATTTAATAATAATATTAATAATAATAAAAATAATGACAATAATAATAATAATATTATTATTAAAAATAATAATGTTAACAAAGAAAATAATAATAATAATAATGAAAATATTATTATTTACAAAATTAATTTAATTAATTAAATAAGTCCAGGGACTAATTCTGTAATTTTAAAAACTGTTTTAAAGGTTTAAAACATAAAATAATAAAAGGTGTAAAGTTGAGGGGCTATTCTGTAATTATTTTAAAACCCAACCCCCCTCCCGTCGACCACTGTTCCGGCACCGTCTCCGGCCGTACTCCGGCAACCCCAAAACGCCAAAAATTCACGGTTTTTCATCAATCAAAAGCTACCAACACAACCCCGTGAGTGTTTCGAACACAATGACCCACAATAATTTGAGAATCAAATTCATAGTGCGATCTAAAACGCCCGTGTTCCCTGTCGGCTGCTTTACAGGGATGAATCGCACAAAAATCTCAATAATAATCGAATTAACCTCACCCAATCCATGTTATAAATGTAACCAATCGGTATACAACTCCAATTACACCAGAAAACACATAAACAACTCAAATTGAATTCTCTCTTCTTCGCGGACCTGCAACTAACCGAACACCCCTGTTCGAGTTTCGAAACACAAAATTGATAAATTGCTTTCGATCATTGGAGCCATTAGAGACTTCCTGTGAAGTTAATTGCATTTTCATCCACGTTTGATCATCGTTTGGATCCTCCCAAGCCGCGACCTGTTCTTCGATTTATCTTGACGATTTGGACAACGAAACAGGTAATTGAACAGATAAACAAACTCGTTTTTATGCAGGGATTAAAAGCCCTATGGTTAATTTCATTATCATAATCGATTGATGGATCAATTTGATACCAATCGAATTAGGGTTCTTGATTTGGGGGTTTAGCTTACGGGGTTATGTTTAAAATTAATCGGGGCTGTGTTCTAATCGATGTAGAGCCTTTGGCTCACTGGTTCGGTGGTGGGAGTGTGGGGAGGAGGTCGCGGGTTCGAACCCGGCCCCCTCCCATTATTTTTTTAAAGCCTTTTTAGGCTATTTTAAAATAAATAAAAATTTCTAAAAATCATAAAAATAATTTTTAAAAGAATATTTTATTTTTAACACCATTAATTAATTTTCTGTAATTTATTTATTCAAAAACACTTTAAATAAAATTTATAAAATAATATTTAAAAATGTTATAAATAACAATTTTTATAAAAATAGACTTTAAATTATGATTTAAAGTATTAATCCATTAATTGGATACCATATCATTTTTATTTAATGATAAATCATAATAATTATAGAAAAATAATTATTTAAAAGCCTAAATTATTTATGTAAATAAATATTACATGTGTTATAAATTATTATCCATATAAAAATGGATTTCCAAATAATAAATTAGATCATCAAATTATTAATGGATGTTATAATATTTTATGGACTTATTTTGATAATATAAATACAAAGTAAATTTTATAAATTTAAATATTTATAAAATCTTACAAAAATTAAATATAACTTATATGTTTATATAACGTCTATAGTTTAATTAGAATATAATGATATGTCAAAATCATTATTAAACTAATGAAATTTTATATAAATCATTAATTATTAACAAAAATAATTAAATGACTTAATATTTATAACAAATCCCTGAAAATCAAACCCTAGATCAATTGAACACCAGGTTCAAGATCTAATTTATTTAGGTTATGGATTTGTATATATATACTTATGTGAATATTAATTCCTTAGGAGGAATAAACTAGCTTGTTAACACTATCCAACGACCAAGGTGAGTTCATAACTATTCCCCTTTTTAATTATTTAAATATTTTGGGGCTGGAATACATGTTGTAATTGAAATTACAAATTATTTTTGTGTATTATGTTAAATAATAATTTGATCACATTTATGATTACATATGGTTATTATGAAAATCCTTCTCTGTATACTGGACTATAAATAAGCAGGGATCTTTTGGATAGTACTATCGGGGAGTGACTTACCCCCACAAAGGTATGGACATGTGATCCATATCAGATGCACAAAGATCTTGTTGTCATTTGGGATGACTGTTTCTGTAGTGAGAAGGCAGATGTGCACTTTATATAGTTTGCATTATAGTTCCACATACAACCCATATGAGGATAAATGTAAAGGAGGATTTGCTCCCTCTGATTTGAAATTATTATGATAATATAATATACACATGAAAAGGATATTAAACTATGGTACATGGACAAATCCTATGTGAAGGACTTGTTGGGCTTGTACATAGTGGGTATGTGGGATAGCGGGTTCACCTAAATAAAAAGGGTTCCGACAGGCTATTCATATACCGGTGAGTAAATTAAACTCACACTTTTACAGTAAATCTTAATTAAGGATAATTGATGATTTATCATTATGTCTTACTTACCTATGAACTCACCAACCCTGTGTTGACACTTGATTTACATGTATTCTCAGGTATCTACTAGGAGCTTATGGACATGCACGTAGGATCATATAAAGCTCAAGATACCTATTGATTATTATTGAATTATGATTAAGAAATGTTGTCAAGAAAACAATCTATCTTTTATTTCCGCTGCTCTGATTATTAATGAAATGTTTATCTAAAACTTATCATATAGATAACTGCATCTCATGTGTGACTACTGTGTTCGATCCTGTTTGTTCACCCCCTCCGTGATAAATCCAGACCCGGAATTTGAGGGTGTGACACGTTTATAGTCCATAACAATGCCGCCTTCATTGTAACGAACATGTTTGTTGTCCCGTCTTAAGTACGTACACTTGACACCCACAACTGCTTAAGCTCATCCACCAACAGCCTAAGAAACACATCCATGTCCTTCTCGGGTGATTTAGGGCTAGGAATCAACAATGTCAACATAAATGAGGACTCTTTCATGCATAGCCACGAAGGCAGATTGTATGATGTGAGTACAACCAACCATGTGTATGAGCCGAACTATGTTACCAAATGGATTGAAACCGTCGGCTGCAAGCCCTAGGAGAATGTTTCGTGGTTCACTCGAGAAGGCCGGGTACTTTATATCAAAATCTTTCCATGAAGAACCATCAACAGGATGACGCATCGTACCTTTTTCTGATCGTCCGGTACTATGCCAAATCATATCTTTTGCCGTCTGCCTTGAAGAGTACAAACGTCATCGTCTCGGGGTTAAAGGAATCATCGTAACTGATCATTGTCAATCTCAAAAATATGATTTTTACCTTGTGAGGTAACTTCTTGTCCTTTGTATTTGTATCGATCCATCTACTATCATTACAAACGAGATATTTTTCTGACAAAATGTTTTCTTCCCAAAAAAGAGTACGGTCATATTTGCATACATGTATCGACTCATATCCTAAATCAATCTTCTTTAATATCTTTTTTGCTACATAATGAGAAGGGGAGATTTTATTACCTTCAGAATTTAAAGATTGTAACGACTCAAGAAACTCATCAAATGAGCTATTAGTCAATTTATTCTTCACCTTGATATGCATAAGCTTTGCTGAAAAATCAAGAGAAGAAAACTTAGTACAACCCGGATATAATTCTGAATGAACTTCCTCTAACAAGTCCTCAAAATCATCATGGATACCGCTACTCTCTTCCATAACGTCTTCGATGACGTAAGCCATATCGTTTGTTGGCCCAACATCATCGATAACTACAACTTCAGGAATTAAACTTTCACCTTGATCGATCCAATCCTTGTACGACCGGCACATGCCCCATATTTTAAAATGATATTTCATTTTAACCCAGCCTAATAATACGGTATTCTGACATTTCATACACAGACACCAAATTTGGCCATAACTGTCGATAAGTTTTTCGTATATATCTGTAAAAGAGTTGAGTTTTTGTTGATACTCATCTACGGTTCGGATTAAGAAGCCAACTTTTATCAACATACATGATTATAAAGATGCAATATAATTTAGAATCTAAGTGGATGAAAAACTATCCACGAAACATTAACAAAAAATAGGACAACGAATTGAGAATTCAAAAAGGGTCGGCTGCTATACCCACCTTTTGAATACCTTATCTCATATATAAATATGCGTTACATAATTGTTTGCTTAGGTAATTCGGCAGCATTTCCTCTTAGCTCCCAAGTATATACAAATAGAAATATATACTCGAGGAGCAAAACGAAATGACAACTAAATTTTTATTAAACAAATAATCATGTAATACGCATTCATATTCTAAATAAGATAAAATATTCAAAAAGTAGTCCGAAAACAAGGACAACTCGAAATTAATTACTAATTCAATTTCAGGCGGGTACTTCTAACCTCTTGATGATTAGAATGAAGTCACGAAACCGAAACGCTTATAATGCACAACAATAAGGATTACTATGAAAATCAAATGAAATATGACATTGTTTAAACAAACTGAAACATTATTGTAATTGTTTAAAAGACTGTCAAATTTCGTTTGATTTTTTTAGTAAACTTTTATTGTTGTTCATTACTAAAAAAGTTTAACTCAATTTAACACCAATTTATTAAACAAGTTTCACTTAATTTAACACTTAATTACTAACCATTTTTCAACCAATAAAAAAACACCTACTAGCAAACCAAGGAATATGTTTATCAAATAACACAACCTATAAACCATTTCTACCAATACATTAGTTACCAAATAACTCAACTTGTTACACTACTATCATAACCTAAATAATCTAATTACTAAGCACCATTAACATAATAATTTTCAACCAACAAAGCACCTAAACTAACATCTAATTACTAAACACTATAAACAAATAATTTACCAAATAACACAACTAATTAAAGATTCAAACAACTAGCATAACCTAAATAATTTACCAAATAACACAACTAACACATAATAACACAACTAAATTAAAGATTCACATAGCTAAAATAACCTAAATAATATAACATAATACATATGAAAAAGATAAAAAAAGAGATAAAACCTCAAATGGTACAAGAACTGAGTTGGTGGTGGTGGCTATGAAGTAGTAGGACCGAGGTGGTGATCGTGGTCACGGTTGCAGTAGTGGTGGTCGGTTGCTACTCGGGCTAGATTTGCGGTGGTGGTCGGTGGCTGCAAGTGAAGGGCTTCAGGCAGTGGTGGTCGGCGGCTGCAAGGCGGTGAGGGTTCAGGCGGTGGTGGCCGGTGGCTGCTCGGTGGTGGCCGGCGAGGATCTAGTGGTCGGACTCGAGGGCTAGATTAACGGTGGTGGTCGGCGACTACAACACGGCTGGTGACGGTTCATGCGGTGGTGGCCGACGACTGCTCGGGTGGTGGCTAGCGAGGATTGAGAGCTAGATTTTCGGTGTGGAGGTAAAATGATAATGTGGAGGGAACCAGATATGCGGGTATATCCTTTAACCAATAGCGGCGACATGTCGTCACGGATGATGTCGCCGCTATTGGTTACGTATGATAAAATTGAGACCATTAGATCTACTGCATGATAAAGGGCCAGATCTAATTAAATAAATTAGAAACTTATCACTGATCAATAGCGGTGCTATTGGTTACGTACGATAAAATTGAGACCGTTAGATCTACTGCATGATCAACGGCCAGATCTAATTAAATAAATTGGTAACGGATCACTGATCAATAGCGGGAACATGTCGCCGCTAATGCTATCGCCGCTAATGTTGTCGCCGCTAATAGTGTCGCTGTTAATGGCCCTTTTGCCGCTATGAGTGTCATTTCTTGTAGTGACATGTACTCAAAGTTCAAAGTTTTTTTTTGTATACGCTAGTAAGTACTTACCAAATATAAACAACCTGGTCAAGTAGTTTACAAGGGAGACTAAGAAAAACCTAATTTTATTTCTACTTTAGAGAAGCAAAACTGATAAGATGAAATCTTACGATGATGTACCTGAAAGGAAATTGCATGTTCAGAAGGTTAAGGCTAAACAAGTAGAATTACTGTTAAAGAAAGTTAACCTAAACTCTCTTTAGCATAAAAGAGCTTAATTTGACAGATTTCACATACCTCTTCTACGTTCCGATCATCATTATTATCTTACTCCTTTCGTGCGATCGGAGACAACGACAGGTAAAGAGGACGAATTAGTTGATGCAGGAACGGAGACCGATGCCACTCATTTCACCATTGACCTATATCACCCATGCCATCGCTGCCTTCGCGGTGGACCTTCACTAAACCACCACCAGATGTGCTCTAATCTACCATCGTAGAGGTTTAAGATGTCTAGCATGACAGTGATTCACGTGAAATGCCGATAGCCTACGGCTTTAAATATAGAGTAATTGTGATAAGCGCGTTGCTGGGGTTATCTCCTTGAAAAGAAAATAACAAAGGTTAAAGAAAAAGCGTTGCTGAAGCACGAAAGTTAACGTCTTCAACGAAATCAATAAAAGTTGTGATCCGCGTGTTGTTATTGTTAGTTCCTGAAAAAGAAAGAAAAAAAAAAACAAATGTTAAAAGATAAATTGATGTTAATCATGAAACAGTTAACGTCCTCCATGAAACAATCACAAAAACAATACGTAAACATGGGTAAAGTTAAAACAATGACATTCTTCATTTTCACTAAGTGAGGATGCTAAATATTGTGCCGACAATTATAACATAACAAACCCAACACTTCTCTCTGTCAGACTTCATATCCGTTGTTATTCCGACAAGCAAATGGAAACCCTATATATCACCCAAATCCAGAAATCTCAATTCAAAGTCCAGACTCTCAGCAAATATATAACATTCATCCGTTCCTATAATCCTATGCAATCAAAGGTTAAAAAATCATGGGTTTAAAACCCTCTGCAAAATAATCATGGGTCTTAACCAGCTGATCTGGGTGGCTTTTAGTAGTGTTTCTACTCTTAAATTACGTGACACATAGTGAAGTAATTAAAGAAATGGCAAAGAACCGTATTTCAATATAACAAATGCATTCATCAAGTTTACATGTATTGAAATTGGTCCATTAAATCTTTATGGCAGGGTTATAATAAAAATGAGATTTAATCTAAAATGTATAAAAAAACTACGGGCTTGACGTGTGTCCTTTTAGTTCTATTGTTTTAAATAGAAGGACATTTTGATCGTTGTGTTAAATACGTCAGCTAATTATGTCTTATACGTTAATTGTGTCAAATATAAGTTTATTATGTCATATATTTTATATCATTTGTTATATGTATTCATCATTATGTTTTATATTTTACTACATTTTGTGTTATTATAATCATTGTTTCAATAAATTATATAAACTTATTATCTATCATTATGTTTTACAATTATAAGTACATAATGATATACTTTCACTAATATATTTTTTAAAACTATGGTTTTAAAGATAACACAATGTGTTTTTTTATCATTGTTTTTTATAGATTATATAAATTTATTATTATCTATCATTGTATTTTATAGTTAGAAGTACACAATGATGTTATTTAACCAATCTATATTTTAAAATTTGTAGTATTCAAGATAGCATAATAACAATAAAAAACACAATGAAATATTGTGTTATTTTGTTATTGTTTTTAATGTATTAAATTAATTAGTTGTTAAGTTATCATTGTATTTTATATATTAGAAATACACAACAATGTTATTCCATCATTATATATTTTTTTTAAATTCATCATTTTAGAAAAACCAATAGTATTCAGTTAAACATAATAACTAACAAAAAGACACAATCAACTGTACGAATGACATAATTACGTGATATGAGCTTAAAAACGTAAAAAATATTATCTTTTTATATAACAATATTGTATCCGTTTTAAAGATAAAAATATTTATTTTTATAGTGTAATTTTTATAAAAAAATAATATCATATGTAAAAGTCACGAATGTTTACAAAAAGAAGGAACTGGCAAAAAAATCAACAAATATCCTTCTAATAAAGTTTTCCCTACAATTTATCACAACCATTAATTAAGTAGATTATTGGTTGAGATTACTTATTACACTTTTTAGTTTTACAAGTTTTTTTTATTTGAACCTTTCCAAAATCTTTAATGACAATTTTTGTTAATATTTTAATATAACAAATACAAACATCATTCATATACTCATCACCCATTCGAATACATAAACCCGTGTTTACATGTTTCATTGAATAAAAACATCTTTTAGTATTCGTGATTGCAACGGTAGAACTAATGTTAATTTTAATATATGATCGACGAATAGACATTCAATAAGTTTAGTATGCAACCAGTAGAAGTAATTAATAATTGGGTAATGTAAAATGAGAATGACTAAAAATTTAGGTTCGATTTTCTGTATTCTATAATCTACACAACTAAGACAAGAATACTTATTTAACTTTTATGTAACTTTTTTAATTACTTCTTTAACTCGCAATAGGGAAACAAATTTGTTTTCGGAAATCAATGATGTCAATTGTAAAAACGTTAGTGTTATATGGAATTTGTATAGTACACATTTTTCTTGAATCTAAAAAAGAATGATGATAGTTGACCCTGTTCCCCTCAAAATAGTTCCGTTCGTGTCCTCACAATAAATAATATTAAAAAGATGCATGTTGTGATGTATTTATTTTAAGTAATTTAAGAATTATCATTAAAAAAAATTAAGTATTAAAAACAAAAAACATAATAAAAGGCAAAAGCAAACAATCTAAACTATGGTTTTTATCATCTTATATTTTGTCGAACAAGTTGATAAAAATAAAGGCTCCAGCTTCTGCTTCTATTTAACCACATCATGTGTATTTAGACTGTTCGGCATGTTAACTTATAATCGTATATGCGTGTGAACTATGTATGCGAGTTGAAGGTCGAAATACATGTGGTGGCGTTTAAAATGTCTTGTATTTGTTAACAAGTTCTCACTTTTAACTTTCCGCAGTAACTTTAACTCCTGTTGAAACCACTTAATTACCAAATATACTCACAAGTTAAAACCATTCTTTTAGCTATTTTCGTGAGTCATAGACCTGCACACCGTAAATGATAAATATTGTAAAAGCATGCATGCAGGCAACAAAATTAAAGACAGGCCCATATGAAATGACTCCACAAGTCTTTTTATTTCTGGTATTCAGAGACAGTTATGGCTGTATGGGGATCTGATCTATGCATCAGTCATTTTTTTAGACAGCCTCCAAATTGTCTTACTCTTTAGACGTTGATACTTCTACACACATGGTCCACTCTACTAAATGCCAACAATATTATAACCTTTCTACTAATTTTCATCCAATGACACGTGCTTTTAAAGAAATTAGCTAGTGGAAAAAATAATTCATTGACTATCTTCAAGATTACAATGTATTTATATTTTTAATACACTGCCTACATTATTATACTCTATATAACTGAAGACTTTTATATACATGAAGGTTAGGTGGATTTATATTTTAACCACAAATGTTTCTAATTTAATATGATACAATTTTGTGCTCATGTAATAATATAGAGAAGCTCTCTATATTATTTTAGCAATGAAATATATTGCTTTTCATCTTATAGTAATTAATAAATGATATTATATATGTGTGTGTCTATAACACAGAAGAGAGAATATTTTGGTTTTTTGTTTCTAAGATTTTAAATATTTTATTTTCCACAAAATTTCCTTTCAACGATTATTATTTTTTTAATATTTTAGTTTTAGGTTTTTATTATTAACGTTATGTTTATTGTTGCATATATGTTTGTATACGAGTTTATTACACTATTTTTATTACAACGATTACAACAAAGTATGAGTCTTATGACAGAGTATACCTTCGGATTTTACGACGGAGTGACGCTCACTTTTATGATTGCGTATGCTTTACAATTTGTGTAGTGACGTCTGTTGCAATATGTTTTTTATTTGCGTTATGATGTTCAGAGATTGTGCCGCCGTTGATGGCCAGAGTTCGAGCAACATGATTTTTGTGATCTTTCTGTTTTTTGGGTTTTTAAAAGTGTAGGGGTTGTTGTGTCCTGCGTTTGCAGTCGAGTTTTTGATGCTTCGGTTTTACGTCGAATGAACACATTTACGACGCGTTTTGGGTGTCTGTGCTTTGATATTTGAGATCGTGACGAATAACTGGCGCAACACCCAGAAAGAAAATCCGGTTCCTATAATTAGGGACTAGATCAAGATCACATATAATAGAGTAAATTGCCATTTTCGTCCCTGTGGTTTGGTGAAAATTGCCACTTTAATCCAATAGTTTGTTTTTTCGCATCTGGGTCCCTGTGGTTTACAAATCTTGTCATATTCATCCAGTCCGTTAACTCCATCCAAAATTTCCGTTAAATGTAGGTGTATATTGGTCATTTTACATATATGTTTTTATTTTTATTTTTAAACCTGATTTAATATATACTCTTTAAATATATTGCTATTTTAGTCCCTGTGGTTTGAGCGTATTTGCTAATTTAGTCCAAAAATAACCACCACACCACTACTCGTCACAAGAACCACCGAACCACCGCCACCACCCCATCACAAAGCCACCAACACCACACCAGAGCGCCCACCACCACCACGCACATCGGATCGTCGCTACCATGTAAACCCTAAAAATCGACAATCAATATTGGACTTGTAACATACCACTTTGAAAATGCATATCAAACCCTACTAATACGTCTACAATACTCGTTTGCAAGGGTTCCATATACGTTTTCGAAGGGGTTTGTTATAAGTTTGAGATTAACGGTTGGTTTCTAGGGTCCACATGGTGGTGGTGATCTAGTATGTGATGGTGGATATCTAATGTGTGGTGGTGGAGATCTAATGTGTGGTGGTGGTGCCCGTCTGGTATGGTGTAGGTGGTTTATGATAGGGTGGTGGTGATGATTTGGTGGTTCTGATGGAGTGGTGGTGGTTTTGTGGCGTGGTGGTGGTGTGGTGTGTAAATACGAGGTCCAACTCTGGATGGTTCCGGTCTTGTTGAACTTCGATCCACCGATGCTCTCTGAAGCTTCACACCTACGCACAATGAAAACAACACCAGTTAAGGTGGTGTTGCCCATCTCGTATGCTGATTTACAGGGATTATTCCCCGGCAAATCCATTACCTTTTATGTTCTCCGACCGTTACTGAATTATCGGTTATGATTGGAGTGATTCTGATGTAATTAAATACGGGGCACGTGTCCTGCTGGCTTACCCATTCCGCCTGCATGGGCCGGGCTTTCGGGTTCTGGTACTCGGTCTTGTGTGGGTTATTTGTACCCTACGTCTACATGGTGGTTCCATCACGGGTGGTGGTGATATGGTGTTTTATGCCAAGGTGGTGGGATTTTTGGACTGAATTGGCAAACATGTCCAAACCACAGGGACTAAAATAGCAATTTGTTTAAAGGGGATATATTAAATGGGGTTTAAAAAAATAGAAAAATAAAACATATATGTAAAATGACCAATATACCCTTCATTTAACGGAGAATGTTAGATGGAGTTAACGAACTGGATGAATATGACAAGATTTGTAAACCACAGGACCCAGATGCGAAAAATAAACTATTGGATGAAATTGACAATTTTCACCAAACCACAGGGACGAAAATGGCAATTTACTCCATATAATATATACAAATATTGGACATATCATCAATTAATACGCTAGTGGGATGAAAAATAATGCTTAAATTGGATTCGAAGCTTTCAAACAATTGATGAGGTAGTCCTTTAGTAAATATGTCGGCATATTGACATGCGGATGGGATATGTGAAACATGGATGTGGCCTAGGTGAATTTTTTCCCAAACAAAGTGTTTATCAATCTTAACATGCTTGGTATGCTGATGCTAGACGAAATTTCCAATATATATTGACGGGACACAATCACATTATACAATGGTGGATCGGCGCAGAGGGATATGCAACTCCAGAAAAATATTGCATAACCAAAATGTTTCCGCCACTGCGCGCATTTGCAATCGCCCAGTATTCTGCCTTGGCACTACTTGCCTAGGAAAACACAATGCCCTTTAGTAGACTGTTGGGAATAAGTGTGTATATATGCAAAGTTTTGTAAGAGAGAAGATTTGTGCACCAATTTAATAAAACATAATTTATGATACGTGTTATAAACAATGATCAAGGAACTAATCCGCGAATCATTATAGATTGTGCGCTATACATTTCCTTTTTTTGTGATTAATATTATTTTTTCGTTGGTATTCATTGAGGTACGAACTATAATGCAAATGTACAACATGGACTCTCTTAAAGTTTTAAAGGGGGTATCTATTAAAGTGCAATATGTAAAACTAAGACTAATTTGAAGCATGTATGTAAAACCATGAACACACACTTGACACACAATTGTGTATATTTCTAAATGAACCGTGAACATCTTAAACACTAGCAAGACTACTACTTGTTACATGAAATAGCACTGGAAAATAACTACTATTAATTGCTAAAGAAAACTACCGCTAAGCTAACAATAAGCTACCACTATCATATCAAATATAACAGATTACTAAACAAATAGGCTTAAGAGAACATGGATAGATAATCATTGGCGGAGCATAGTTAGGACCGGGGGGGGGCCGCCGCCCCCCTCTTTTTTTCGTCGGTAGTGTTAAACTTTAGTCCGGTAGTGTAAATTTTTGGCTCGGTAGTGTAAAATTTCATATAAAACTCGAGTTCGCCCCCCCTAATAAAAATTATTTTCGCCCCCGCCCCCCTTCGGGAGTGATCAAGCTCCGCCACTGTAGATAATGGTGCTTTATAAACCTAAGTTTTGGCTACAAGTTAGTGACGTCCACCTTTGATTGAGGTTTATATATCCCTAGCTTTAACTGTAATGTTTAACCCAGACTTTGTTTAGCCATTACATGATCATCTATGGTGGTTCGTTTCAATTTAAAGGTGTAGCAAATGACGGTTTTTTAAATAACTTAATTCAGGAAGACCCATCCAATTGTTGTATGACTGGCTGGAAGTTGTACATCACCTCTAGCATTCCCGCATATTAGTTTTATCAAAACCCCAACCTAACAATCAGAGATCAAGTCATTTCTTCGTATCCAAAAACAACAATGCCAAGTAGCTTCTCAGCTTGCAAACTTGAATCTCAGCTAAATATATCTTGAACGTCTTCCATAAATACTTTGATATACATCGTTTATTTGCAAGCATCTCTAATTTTCAAGCCCTACTACAAAGCCAAGAAGAAGCAAATTTGTAAAACAAAATATTAAACATTATGAGAGGATATGCATGTTTGTTTAACTCATAATAGAGTTTCTTGTCCTCACTTGTACTACACTTCTTATAAATTAAGATTTTGAAATTCATATCTTAAGCTACACATTAGCTTTGCAATAATAACCATAGGTTTATAAATCTTGTCTTGTATTGTAGATAGACGACAACACTATGTGCTTAGTATATAAAAACTGTAGGGTTTGATGTATGATAGATGATATGTAAAATCGTATGCCAAGAACAGAGAATGATAATATGATTATGTAAAAGTGTATTATATAAATGACAATGATCTAAAGTATTTATACACATAATTTAACGGTAACTACTAACGGTGTTAACATAACCATAATAACTAACTAACGTGTTAATAATTAATCTAGTTGGGTCTAGGGTTCACTTGAGATCATTGGGTCAATAGTTAAATTTAATCCAATAATTTCCCCCTTAAGTTTAACATGCTTCAACACTTATGACTCCTATCAAGTTTCTCATTTCATCAAACTTCTTCCTTGGTAGTGCTTTAGTTAGAATATCTACCTTTTATAGCCACTGACATATTTTACAGTTATCTTTCCTTCTTCCATGCATTCTCGTATGAAGTGATATCTTGTATCTATGTGTTTGCTTCTCCCATGGAAGACTGGATTCTTCATAAGTAGTATAGCAGATTTGTTGTCTACTCGTAGTATGATTTTGTCTTGTTGCCATCCTGTTAGTTCACTTAATAAGCTCCTTAGCCAAATTCCTTAACATGTTGTTGAGGTTGCTGCAATGAATTCTGATTCATATGATGAAAGTGTGACTGTTGCTTGCTTGTGACTTGCCCATGATATTGGTGCATCGTTGAAGTAGAAAACTATTCCAGTTGTGCCTTTACCATCATCAGGGTCTGTTCCATAACTGCTATCACTGTATCCAATTAGAGTTTTGCTGCCATTTCTTTTATAGGTAATTCCATAGTTTAGTGTTCCTTAACATATCATAATAGTTGCTTTGACGCTTGCATGTGCTCTTTCTTAGGTGTTGACATATATCTACTTAACATTCCAATAGTAAAGTTAATGTCTGGTCTTGTGTGAATGAGGTAGCGAAGACTTCCATATTCTTCTAAATTCTGTTTCATTTACTGATTCACTTTCTCAAACTTTGACATCTCTGTTCCCGGTTCCATTGGGTATGTCGTTGGATTGCAATCATCCATTTTTTCCTTTTGCATATCTTCATAGCATAGTTCCTTTGATTTATTGTTATTGCCCTTGAATCTTGTGTGACTTCGATTCCTACATAGTAGTGTAGTAATCCTAAGTTAGTCATTTCAAATTGATTCTTCATGTCCCTTTTGAAATTAATGATGCCTTTCTTTTTTCTTCCGGAAACTAGTAAGTCATCTACATAAACTCCAATAATCAATTTAGACTTGTTTTTATTGTAGATTGCTTGTTCTTATGGACATTTCAAAAAACCTAATTCCTTCAAGGTCCTGTCTAGTTTCACATTCCATGCTCTAGGTGCTTGTCTTAATCCATACAGTGCCTTTGTAAGTTTGTACACCTTATTTTCCTTTCCTTTCTTTACAAAATCTTCGGGTTGAGTAACGTTACTTCTTCCTTCAATTCTCTATTTAGAAAAGTGTAACGCCTCGAAATTTCCCGAAACGAGCCATTTAATAATAATGGGCTTTTAAGGGTTAATTTAATAAATAAAGGGGTAAATTAGTGGGCTATGGATCAAATTAGCCTTAATGGGCTAGACTTGGTGGGTTTAAGGGCCCTAATCAGCCCTTAAGCATGCATAATCAGTCCCATTCCATCACATTACAACCCTAGCCACCAAATTCGTAGAGAGAGAAAGTAGAGAGAGAAAGTGAAGAAATTCAAGATTTGGAGCTTGAAGGTTAGAAGGATTGAAGTTCTGGTGGATTGGAGCATCAAAACACAAGGAAAGAGCAACAAAACAAGGTAAGAATCGACCTCTAAGGCCCTATGTAGATCAAACCCGGATTCTAGGGTTTTGAGGTTTTGAAAAGTTTAAAGAAACACATAAAGGTCGAATTTTTACGTATGAAAACGTGTAAAAAGCTTAGATTTGGTTTCATGGAAGGTAAACTAAGGATTTGGACGTAAAAAGTTAAGGTTTTGGGTTAAAAACGGGCTAGATCTGAGTTTCTGTTCATCCAGCGAAACTGGGCCCCGATCCAGCGAATTTAAGTATTCATCCAGCGAAACTGTGCATTTATCCAGCGAAACTAGGAGAATCCTAGCGAAACTACAGTTTCGCTACAGCGAAACTGAACTACAGTTTCGCTGATAGCTTCGCTAAGTACTTAGGCTGACCTTAGACATTGCGAAACTAGGAAATTCCAACGAAAGTTGGGCGCTCAAGGTAGCGAATCTGTCTAGCGAAACTAGCAGAAGTGCTGCCCAGCGAAACTGGCAGCGAAACTGCAGTTTCGCTGTAGCGAAACTATGGGCGAAACTATGAAGAAAATGATGTTTTTGCATATTAACTTTCGTGCAGCTAGAGTATTCAGGCTATAGCTTAAGTGACTTAGAATCTAAGCTATTGGACAAGTTCAGGTGAGTTCTAGACCCCTCCTTTACCCGTTTTCAATGTTTTGGGGTGATGTGCATACTAAATTGCATACTTTATGATGATGGTTTTTAAGACCTTTTATCAACAAAATAAAATTTCCTAAAGTAAAATGTGCCATTTAAATAGTTCAAACTAATTTTCGGGCGCGCTGACCTGGCAGCCCGGCCCCAGCCAGGGGCGTTGCCCCTTGGACCCCACTAGGGGCTGCCGCCCCTAGAACCCCGCTATCAGGGGCTGCCGCCCCCGAACCCCCGCTGTCTCGCGAGAGTCAGTTATCTAGTTTATCTCCCATGATTGATGAAATGTGAATACTTAGACTAAGAGTTTGCTTCTTATTATGCGTTAAGTGTATGTGAAAACTAAAGATATAAGTGAAACTTAAAGAATTGTTATTGGGCCCATAACATGTTCCTTGATAAAGTGATAAAGTAAAGCCTTGCAAGCAAATTGATAAAGGAGGGTTGCATTCGTTGTGCCCTCACCAGTGATAAAGTGATAAAGTATGCTCGAACAGGCAGGTCAGTAAGTCCTTAATTGGCATGTCGGTAAAGTCCTAGGCGAGCCTAGGCACCGATAGTGACAGAGAATTGACGGATAAAGAAGAGTAATAAATAACAATAAATGATAAAGTATTGATAAAGTGATTGCCTGTGTGTATTTATATTTTGATAGACAAGGATTATTTTCAACTGATAAAGCTAATATCTCTTACGAAAGCTATTTAGCAAAGTAAACCTAGAATTCACTCAGCGAAGCTGACTTTTGTATGCATATCAGTTGACAGGTAAGAGTTAGAGCCATAGAATAGAGGCATGGGACTGAAGCTTCTTGGCACTAGAAGACTGGCATCCCTGAAGAAGAAAAACTAAACAAAGGACTCTTAAATAGTTTTGAGGATTAAAGACAATGTTTATATTTTATTTGTAATGAATTGAAATTACAGTATTTTCCGCTGCAATATATATATATATATATATATATATATATATATATATCTATACATATATGAGTAAATGATTTCTTTAAATCAATGTTATGCTGTGAATGACCAACTGCGAGGTCCCCCTGAGAAAGGTGGGCCTTACAAAAAGTAGATTTTACATCCAAATGATGTACTTCTCATTTTTCTCTTGCTACAAGTGCTAAAATTAAACTTATAGTTTCCATTATTGCAACCGGTGCAAATACTTCATCGAAGTCAATACCATGTTATTGGATGTAGCCTTTTGCTACTAGTCTTGCTTTGTATTTAGAAATCTTTCCCTTCTCGTCTCTTTTAATCTTGAATATCCATTTCATCCTATAGGTTTTTGTCCTAAAGGTAATTCTGTCAAAGTCCATGTCTTATTCTTTTCAATTGAGTTGATTTCATCCATCATAGCCTTCTTCTAATGTGAGTCACTTAATACTTCTTTGACATTGTTAGGTTCATCAACATAGGTCAAAAGTAGGTCTTCTTGTCTATAGTTAGGCTTGATCTCAACAGTGCGACCATAAATATCTCCTAGAGGTCTAAAACATTTAATGGGTTCGTGATCATATCCAATGATGTAGTTTCTGTATTATTTTCAAATTCTGATGATTCCTTTTGCAATGTAGCATTTCGGGATTAGCTTGCTCCATGTGACTAAATTCACTTTCTTGCCTTGGTTGTTGATATTGATTAACAGATATAAGTGGTTGTGGTTGATCAAGAGAGCCTTCCATAATAAAGCTTGTCTAGGCAGGACTTTTGTTGTTCACTTTGATACTTGTCATAATGATTTTGATTTCCTTTTGTTTCATAAGAGGTATGTCTTTCTCCTCTTGATTGTAAATTTTGTCTTGATTGATAATTTTATCTACCACACCCTCTTCCACCATATTGGTGATGCCTTCCTCTATAGTTATTTTGTCTAAAGTTATTTTCTCGTTCATTCCTTCATGACGAGTAAATAATAACTTACCTGAATGATCATTTTATTTATCTTCCTTTGGACGAATTCGTTCTTCATATGTCTTTAATCTTCCAATTGTCTCAGCATATGATATAATATCCAAATCCAAATATTGTTCTATTAATGCAATGATTGGTAGAAATTGTTCGGGTAAGGAATTTAAAAATTTGCATACCAAAGTTGTATCATCAAAAGTTAATCCAAGATTGATTGCCTTTGATGCAATACTATTTAATCTTCACGCGAATTCGTCAATTGACTCGTTATCTTTCATTTTTATCATTTCAAATTCTGAACGTAGACTTTGTAGTCTTGCTTTTTGTACTCGATCTACTCCCACGTATCTTGTTTTTAGTCCGTCCCATATTTCCTTTCAAGTCTTAAATTTTGATACTTGTAAGATCATGTTTTCGGTTATAGATTGAAATAAGTATGCCATAGTGGTCTTGTCCTTCTTTGTATTGGATTATGATTCAGGAGTGGGTTCAATTTTTTCCCATAACCCATTCGCTTCGAATCGACTTGATACGAATTGAGCAAATAGTATAATTTGTAGAAGTTAATATCAGGCAATTGAAATATGACATTGATCCTCCTTCTTTATATACGACCATCTTTCTATCCGCACCAGATTTGTCTTTATTTTCGTCCGTCGTTTTAATAATCTTAATTTTGAAACTTTGTTAATATTGATATATTTTCAAACAATGCTTTAATGAATGAATTTGAATGTTTATTCCTTTAGCGAAACTTTATCAAACTTATGGCCTTATGTGCAAATAATAAAAGTTCCTTTGACTTTGAGAATTTAATCATGTGGTTCTGAGATGGGTTTCAACAGCAATGCTTTTGGGTCGCCCTTTTTTCCGATGGTTCGATGATTCCCGATGAACGAAGGTTCTCGATGATGAACCAACAGATTGAATGGTTTCGAGAGAAAGAACCAGTGATGGTCAACGTTGATCCAAGTGGATCGATTCACGATCAGATTTCAATGAGACCGCCCTAGTCCTTTAGGGTATTGGTGTAGTTCACGGTTCTTTACACCGTCTCTGCCTTTGTTTCTTGATTTTTGGCGGTCTCTTCACAGAAATGAACGATAGTAAACCTTTGATGAACACATGTATGTAGATTTTGATTTCGTTTTTGTTTTTCCTTTTGTTCATAGATTTAGGTTTGGTTGTCTCTGTTTGTCAAATTGATTCCACTGTCCTTCGGGAATTTCGTGTCTGATTCGTTTGATGTTTGTAATTTTGTAGTTTGAGTGCTTTCGATTCGGAAAATGCCTTGTCAAAATCGAACATGAATTTTTTATGCTTCAATCCGCGGTCCTTTGGGATTAAGTGTGATGTTCTTGGTATCGGCTCTGATACCAATTGTAGGGTTTGATGTAGGATAGATGATATATAAGATCATATGCCAAGAACAGAGAATGATAATATGATTATGTAAAAGTGTATTATACAAATGACAATGATCTAGAGTATTATACACATAATTTAACGGAAACTACTAACGATGTTAACATAACCATCATTACTAACTAACGGTGTTAATAGTTAATCTAGTTGGGTCTAGGGTTCACTTGAGATAATTGGGTCAATAGTTAAATTTAATCCAATAAACAAGCACCTTTGAATAATAAGTCTCGAACTTGACCCGAGATAAAAAAGGAATACCAAGCGTATAATTTCTTTAGAATATGCTTGCCCTGTGCAACTATAGATCTAAAAACTATATGTTTTCATAATCATAGATCACTTTAAAATTCTCATCAAATAGAAAACATACTACATTGTAGACTTCTCTAACTTGACCTTAGGTTGCAACAATAACATGTGTTGCTGGTCTTCAGTGCACTATTCACTAATAGATCTCATGCCTTTAAGATCTTTTGATTAATCGGTAACTCTTAGATGCAATTTTATGTCCATTGAATAGAAACCAAAATATTATAATATGAAGTTCTAAATACTCTTTATATACTTTTCATATTGACATACATTAATAGGCAAACTTTTTTCCGGTCACATAACCTCACCAATATGATAGACGTGTTTGCTTGATAGTGGCATTCTTGGTTGTTCAACATACATTTCAATAGAATGTATCAATAAGATAGGAGTGGGTACCATTAGCTTTAGCTTAAAAAGCACATCGACTAAAGAAAAGTGCTTTAATTAGCTTTGGCGACTCGATAAACTTCAACATGTATATCACCATTTGATGGCTACTAAACTTACAGCTTTAAACTACTAGACTAACATATCTTTTTAGTTATTATATGTAACAAAGAGGTTTCACAAAAGCTACCAATGCTCTTTTATGTGTATTTTAAAAGTTACTTATATTTCGCTATTTAGGTTCAATACTCATAACATGAATTAGCAACATTGAATTTAGATGCTTACATATCTCAATACATAATGATCAATATGTATTTTCCAATCTTGAGCCTCATAATATATTCATTAAAGTTGAGAGCTTCATAATACACTTTTTAGAGTCTTGTAATATACTTAATAAGGCTTGGAGCCATAAAACACACTCATTCAAGCTATGAGCCTTATAATATATTCATTTAGGCTGGAAACCTTAATATGCACTCATTTAGGCAGAAAGCCTCATAATATACTGACTGGGTGTGAGAATGATATTCTCTGTTGTTGTGAAACAACAAGGACCGAATATGATGATTGAGTCAGTGATTGTATGGCAGAATCATACAAAAACAAAACATTGAATGCAAGAAATACTCATAAATGCTTCTTTGTACTGATTGAGATGAACGGTGACAATAAATGCTAGAGTTTGAGCAATATACAGTAATTGAACAACTTGTGGACAAAAGACAGATATTCGGATTGTCTAAGGTTATCTGAAAGTCTAGAGTAAAAGTCTAAGGTCTTCAGTCGCCTCACATATGAGGTTGTCTGTTCTATTTATAGGCTGACATGAAGCCTTTACAAAAAGACTAAACTACCCCTATACATAATCTAGTCTACAAAAGGTCTTCATCAGCATTTCTTTTGTTCATCCACATTGACTAATGCGGATGTGTTGAGCTCCATCAGCATTTGTTTTTATTCAACCGTATTAGTGTTTGGTCATTAGCATTGAGAAATGCGGATGAACAAACACTTAGTGCATTTGTTGCTGAACATCCGCATTAGTTAATACGGAAGAGTAAATCCTTGGCAGCATTTGTTCGGATGTCCGCATTTGTCAATGCGGAAAAACAAATACTTGTCAGCATTTGTTCGGCTGTCCGCATTTGTCAATGCGGAAGAACAAATACTTGTTAGCATTTGTTCTTTGGTCATCCGCATGTACAAATGCGGATAGTCGACACTTGTCTTCTTCGTTGATGCAGATTATTCATCCGCATTGATTCTTGGACTTAGGGAGATTCCAGCAGAACAACCATCATCCACTACTTGAATTGGCATGTATGATCCTTTCAGGGTCCAACAATACTCCCCCTAAGGATTATACCGCCTATGGAATTTCAAGGTTTTGGAGGATGAGGTTGTGAAGATTCTGTTGGGTCTTGATCAGTAGGAAGAGATGAAATAGGAGCCGGGTCTATGAATGAAGGATCCAGTATTGCTTTGATCATGTTAGAGAACTGTCTTGCATCAGTTAACTTTTCTCTGCTCAGAACATGGATCTTCATTTGGCTCATAGTTTGAACAGCTTCAATAGGCAGTTTCTTCAAAGAGATAGGCTCCTAGAATGACATAGTTGACATCCCATCTCTGTAAATCAGTAAAGATCCATCTGCATCTACCTCCAACTTTATAATGTTTCCAAATTGCAAAGGAGTCTTCTTCTTCATCCTTTGCTATTTCTTATGAAGTATTCAGTCATAGGCCATCTTCAGGAGTTGTATGCATTTCAGAAAGAATTGCATATCAGCTTCTCTAAGCATGTTGCTAATATCTCTGAAGTGCCTTGTGTAGATGTAGTAGATATAGGACTCATCAAGCAGTCTTACCTTATATCCACTAAATAGTCTAGTTTCTACCCCTTCCTTTCCTCCCTATCTTCTTTCAATCACCAACTCATATGTCTTCTCATCATAGTAGACATTTGAGATTGGGATGGAGGAATGAGTTCCAGCTACCATCTTTCTTTTCAAAGATTCAGTAGGCTTCACCTTGAGCTCAGGAAAGACCACTTCTTCAGCTGACTTGGTCTTTTTCTTTTCAAGTGGGTTAACAAAAGACCTATCTTTCCTTAAACAGATAGCCTTAAGAGATTTGAAGTTGTCTGTCCTTTTGAACATCCTCAGAATGTCTTCAAACTCATAACCCCTGAACATAGCCTTAGATTAATCAATCTCAGACTGGCTAGTTCTTTTAAGTCATGGATCTGCAGGGAGTTCACCAAAGCAGAGTACTCTGTGAAGAATTAGACTAACCCTGAGATCCTCTTGACCATGAACATGTTCCAGTCATTGTCATACTTCCAGACAATTATCTTCAAGTCAGTCTTAGCCTGAGGAGTAGACACACCTTTAATCATTTCTATAGTGGTGAGACCTTCATGAAGCTCTATCTGTGAAGGCTAAGCAAACCACTCAGGATATCTATAGAGTATCGGTGCCAAAGAGTCATGATCTCTATGGGTGAGCTGCATGTCTTGAGCCGAAACTCTTGATCTGGGCTGCTTTCTTGTAATTTCTTTTCCATCTTCTTCAGCCTATCCTTCTTCTCATTAATCATTCTAAGGATGGCAGCCCTTAGAGAATTTGTCTTCATATTCCCTAATTTTCTTTTGGTAAATCCCTGTTCAGACAAATAGTCCTTCATTTCCTTATCAGTCATACTGTAAGGATCAGGATACAGAGATTGAGAAGAAGATGTCTGCTTGGCTTTAGAAGATAATTTCAGCACATGAGCCTTAGGAGAATGAGACCTTTCATACTCAGTCTTAAATGTAGGATCCAACAGTTTATTTAGCTTCTCTTCTTCTGCTATCATCCCCTCATATGTCATCCCAAAAACCTCATCAGGATCATAACCATGGTCAATCAAGAATATGGCCTTTTTTATTAGATCATCTAACTTGGCCTTCTCAACCATCTTATGAACTAATGGTTTCTCCTCTTCATGGCTTTCCTTAGCTATTGGTTCATCAACCACATAGCCACCCTCTATTTCTCCTTCTTCTAAATCAATAACCTCAACCTACTTTTTCAGTTGAGCTTTAGGTTTTTCATGTTCTTCCAAAAATTCAGCAATTGCTGCAAGGCTACGAGGGTCATCCTTTCTTTTTCTTGATCGGTTCTTCCTCTTCAACCGGCCTTTTCCTTGGCTTTTTCATCCAAGTACTTCCTCCTTCTGGTGTAAGTTTGCATTATGGGATCAGAAGAGGATTCAACTTGTTCTGCTTCTTTGGGCAGTGGTTCTGATTCAGCTTTTTCTTGCTCATCTACAGCAGCAGCGGATTCTCTTTGCTGCTGTTCTTTATAAAGCTTTCTGATTAGCTCTTTTTGCTCATCAGATAGGGACACAACAGTTACTATTTGTAAACTCAATTCCTTCTCAATTGGGACAGGAGATTGAGGGATAATTACTATTGGTTCAGCACCTCCCTTCTGATTGATTATAAAATCCCAGAATTCATCATCAAAGATAAATTCTTCAGCAGTGAAGGAGTCAAGAGCAGAGATTAGGTCGCTGAATTTGGCCTCTTTAGTGTGAGTTTCTGCTGGTTCACTTGAATACACCATCATTTCCATACTGATTCATCTGGTTTAGTTCCACTAGTCTCTGCCTCCTTTTCAGGCTCAGTGAATTTCATCTTTTTAACCTATGGGGAGTCATTATCACTTTACCCTAATGAATTTTGATTACTATCATCTTTGTCACTTTCCCTCTTTCTCTTCTTATCTTTGCCATAATCTTGATCATCTTGGACTTTTTCAGCTTCTTGTTTAATTCTGACCAACATCTCCAACTCAGACACTCTCTTGTTTAGAGATGCTACCTGAGCTTGCAGATCAATGATAGTGATAGCTTGTTCTTCAATTAGCATTTCTTGTTCTTTCATTGCAATAGTTTGGATGGTTAAAGTGTCTAAGTGACCACTTACTTCATCCTTTGAGTGCTGAAGAGCTTCTTTTAATTTCTCAATCTCCTCTTCCTTTTCTTTCTTCTCTTCCTCATACTTGCTCTTTATTTCTTTTAGCTTTCTTTCTTTTTCATCCATCTCCAGTAGTTTGTCTTGAATGATACCAGATCTTCTTTTCAGGAGATTTTCCATCTTTGCTACTTTCTTCAGAAGCTCAGAGATCATTTCATCTGGTTTGTTGATCTCTGATTCAACAAAGCTCTCAGAAGGGGCAGCTTCTGAAATCACTTGCCTTACAGGCATAGGCATCTGATCATCCTTATCATCAGATGATGATTTGGATTCATCTAAGGAGCTGGTAGAGTCACCAAACTCAGCATGAGCAGCAAAGGGAGATGAGTGAATGGGAGATATGGGTGAGTGATGAATTGGTGAAATATGGGGTGAATGAATGGGTGAGACATGAGGTGAGTGTATGGGTGATATATGTGGTAAGATGATTGGTTGTGATTGAGGAAATGGGATTGGTGATATTTGTGGAGATGGGATTGGTGTAGGTACAAAGGGTGAGGCTATATCAGCTGCATGAACAGAAGGTCCAGTGTGAAGATCACCACCTGCATCAACTTGTGGTGACACTGGCCTTTGTCCTTCTTCAGCCATGCTAGCTTGCTCCTCAATATTGTGTTGACTTGGAGCAGCTTGCTCTTCTTCTAGAACAGGCTTATTCACAGCAGCTGCCTGTCCTTGATCCTCAACATCCTCATCTGGGTTGACTTGCTGAAGCATCCATGGTAATAGAGGAAAGAAATTCCCACTATAAAAGTTCCTTGGATCTCTTTTTTTCAAGTAGTTGTAGGACTTAGCAGTATAGTGAGGAATGTACATCACTGGTCCTACAGGTGCTAAGTCTAGAAATGCTTCATTGATAAAACATTAAAGAAATCTAGGATACATGAGGAACATGTGTCTTATGCCCTCCTGGATGTTGGATACCAAACCATTAAACACATAGGCTGACATGTTAAATGGCTGGTTTGTGCACAGAGCACATATAGCTGATGATGTGGATACAGGAATGTCATTCCAACCAGTCTTCCATTTAGATAGACAATGTTGGAAGATGTGAACAAGGAATCTCCATTGTAGGTCTACCAGCCCTTTCACTATTTTCTTCCCTTCATATCCATCTTCATAGCCAATGTTGGCAAAGAAGGTCATGATCTCTTCATCATCCAGCTCTAATGGAGTATCAGCATCATCCCCAAACTGTAGACACTATCTCACAGTTTGGTCAGTAATCACCAGAGTGTGATCCTCAGTGATTTTTCCAGACAGAGTTCTCACACCATCTATGTCTGCCACTTCAGTAGTTCCCCAGAAAGATCTAATGAAGTTCTCACAGATAATAGGTCTGACAGTAATAGCATGTGCCACTCTAGAAGTTAGAATGAATCTGATCATGTCTCTTAAACCTTCAGCTTCAGGAGCATTACAGTCAAGATAACCACTGACATTATGGAGCTTTCTCCATGTAAGGTTTGCCATCAGATTCTGCATAAGATGCATATGTGTTAGATGTGAATTATTGTTTATCTATTACATTTTTGAAATCAAGTTGATTATTTCATTTTGACTTTTTGGTGGTCAAAATTAAGCAATTAAAGGGTACTGTTACATAAGAATTTTGACCTAATCTTGATTTAGTAATGTATGATTTTGTTATCATGCTTTATATGTTATTTTGATGTTTATTTTCTGATTCAACTTCATTTTTTATTTCAAACATAAGTTTTGAAGTCACATTTTCAGTTTTGAAGATCCCCTGTTCACCCAAAGGATAATTAGGGTTTCGAAAATCAAATGTTTATGTCGATTTTCAAGATCCTATGTATCATTTAGCTCGAAAATGTTCATCAATCCTTAGTTTGTGGATGTTTTGTGATTCTTTTAGTTCTAAGGTTCTGAATTTTGAAATGAGTTCATCGACTATATCTGAGAATCACCTTGTTTTCGATACTACGATGGTATAGAATCAAAATATAGGCACTATTAGGTTCGATGAATACTGAATATTTTGATGATGGTGATGAATCTTAATAATGTATGAAGAACAGTAGTATAGGTGTTATTTTTTTATTTTTTTTGCTCGTCGCACTATAGAGTCTCTCAAATTTGAAAAGTATTAAATGAACCATGGTGTTCTGTTTATATAGTCCTTTTAATGAATTTTCAAATCTTACAAGTGTTAAAAACAAATGCGGTCGACTACTGTAGTACATGCGAGTGGTGAAAAACAAATGCGGTCTACTACTATAGTAAATGCAGAAGAGTAAAACAATCAACATTTGTTTACTGTAGCAAATGCGGAAGAGTAAATTCTGTCAGTATTTGTTTACTGTAGCAAATGCAGAAGGTTTAAGTTCAGACTTTCCAACTCTATAGCAAATGCGGATGCTTTAAGTTTTTATCCGTCTGTGCACTGTAGCAGATGCGGATGATTTACTTAGTCAGCATTTGTACACTGTAGTTAATGCTAAAGAACACTTGTCTTCCTGAATTTACTTAAACAAATGCGGAAGAACAACTGAGTTGTCCGTGTTTCTTGAACTTCATACATAATGACAGAAGAGTGTGAGCACACTTCTAAAAATGCAAATATATTACAAAGTTCAAGTATAGAATTTCAGCCATATTAGAGAAATGCGGCTGAGAAAACAAATGCGGATGAACAAATTTTTTTCCGTATTGGTTTTCATACTTGAAAATGTTAATATTTGTGGTGAGACTAATGCGGTAGAGTAAACTTATCCACATTACTTTCACTTGTGTTTTTCATCTCTACACTATTACCCGCATTGGTTATTTGCATGGGTTACCTTCACCCGCATTAACCAATGCACTTACCTGCATTGAGATTGTCAACACTTAATGTTTCTGTTGTGGATGTTTTGGTTGATCTTGCTTTGATGCTTGAACTTTATGAAGATGAGTCTTTGCCTGTTTGTTATGAAGTTTTGTCTATTTCTTGAGTTGTCAATTCTTGCTTGGATTGACTTGTTTATCAGATATGAAACAAGTTTCCTAGTGTTGACTGATCTTGGACTTTTGTGCTTCAAAATGTTTGCAAGAAGCTGAGATAATATGATATAACTTCTGCACCAACACAGTTAGATTTTCTGATTTTTTTAAAATTTTTTGATTGATTTTTGAAAACATCTGTACATTGATAATCAAAGTTTTTTTTACTCCCCTAAAGTTTATATCTACATGAGATAAACACTTTAAAGAGCTAAAATTTTTGAAAAGAAAATCTTTTTGTGATTTTTGTACAAGAAGTTGAGATATACTTTTATTTGGGATCATATCAACTTATCTTTCACAAGTGCAAACAATTGTTAGTAAAACATACATGTTCATAAACATATCGATTGAAGGTATGTTTATCCTCTTAAACTCATACTTGGTTAATATTTTGATGCAAATGATCTTATCATGTTTTGAGTTAATTAGGTATTCATCTTGTACCTCACACTCAAAAGCATGTTAAGGTTAACCATCTGCATGCAATGTATGGTAGAACTTTTAACATCTTACTTGACCAGGTTACTTAAAATGTGAAATCTCATTTACTTGATCCTCATTGGGATTCTTTTATTTTTGATCCGTTTATCACTTTTGATCCACATTGGGATTCTTTTCACTTCATTTTGGATGGTGATCTTTTAGGATTCTTGATGGATCATCCAATTTGGATGTGTTCCTCATTGGGAATCTTGATGGATCATGACATCAACACTATGTGTTTGTTTCTCTAGGTTTTTACTCAGCAAAACAGAAGAGAAACTGATGTTAGTAAAAGAGATTCAAATGATATCATTACCTAGTGTGTTTAGGTTACTACACACACATACATTTGGATAAGCTAATACATACACACACTATGAGATGAGAGCTTTACAGTCGAATATAAGCTTTAGTATATCACTGCATGTATCTTCTTTTCCAAGTTGAGTCTACCCGCATATCAGATAAGTCATGTCAGTCATTCAAGATTTATAAGTAAGCACAGTGAATGATATAACGACTGTAATTATATCATTTCCCTTGTATAAGCCATACACTTCTTCTTTTATTATTTTTTTTGTAATTTTGGAATATTTGAATGTTTTTGTAGATTTTAAATTTTACTCAAGGTTAATCATGCCAATTGATTGAACTAAGAATTCAAATCTGGTTGGATCAAATGCCTTAGTGTATAAATCAGCCAATTGATTATCAGTGTGAACCTCTATCAATTTGATTAACCATTTTTCAGCACAATCTCTCAAAAGTGATATATAATTTCAATGTGTTTAGTTTTTTAGTGTTGAACTGGATTATTTGTTATGAAAATAGCTGTTGTGTTGTCAATGTGAATTGGAGTCTGCAAGAAGGTAAAACCATAATCAAGCATCTGGCTTTGAATCCAGAGAAGTTGAGAACAACGTGCTGATGCTACTATATACTCAGCTTCAGCTGTTGAAACAGATACATTTGTCTGCTTCTTGCACTGCTAGGAGACCAGTCTGGGACCACGAAATTGACAACCGACAGAAGTGGATTTTCTGTTGAAATTGCATCCTCCATAATCATTATCAGTGTATGCATAGAGATTAAAGTCTCCTTCCTTTGGATACCATAATCCAAGAGCTGGCTTGCCCTTAAGATATCTGAATATCCTCTTGACTGCATTCACATGGGATTCCTTGGGATCTGCTTGATATCTGGCACACACACAAACACCAAACATAATGTCAGGCCTACTGGCTGTTAGATATATAAGTGAGCCTATCATAGAACGATAGTGAGTCTGATCCACTGATTTGCCTTTCGGATCTGGACCAATCTTCACTTTAGTGTCAACAGGAGTTCTGATGGACTGACAATCAACAAACTTGAACTTCTTCAACATTATTTCCACATATTTTGATTGATTAATGAAGATTCCGTCTGCTGTTTATTGGACTTGTACTCCTAGAAAGAATGTGAGTTCCCCCATAGCACTCATTTGAAATTTTGAATGCATGAGTTCTTTAAATTCTTTGTAGAGAACCTTGTTTATTGAGCCAAAAATGATATCATCCACATATATCTGAACCAGCAACATGTCTTTTCCTTTTCTTTTTTTTGAAGATAGTCTGATCAATCATTCCTCTTTCATACCCATTTTCAAGAAGAAAGGATGATAGAGTCTCGTACCACTTCCTTAGAGCTTGATGAAGACCATACAAGGCTTTGTCAAACTTGTACACCCTATGTGGAAAATCTAGGTCTTCAAATCCAGGAGGTTGACTCATATAGACTTCTTCAGCAATCTTTCCATGCAGAAAAGCACATTTCATATCCATGTGATAAATAGTGAATTTCATGAATGGTGAATATGCTAGAAAGAGTCTTATTGCTTCTAGTCTGGCTACAGGAGCAAACACCTCATCATAATCGATTCTTTCTTCTTAAGTATACCCCTGAGCCACTAGTGTTGCTTTATTTCTAATGACGATTCCCATGTCATCAGTTTTGTTCCTGTATAGCCACTCGGTACCGATAGGGTATTGTCTTTCGGGAAGATCAACCAGTTGCCATACTTCTTGTTTCTTGAATTGTAGCAACTCTTTCTGCATTTCCTCAATCCAACTATTGTCTTGAAGAGCCTCTTTGATATGTTTAGGTATTGTTTGACAAAGAAAGCAGGAGAACTAACAAATGTTTACTATGCTTGATTTGCTTCTTCTCACCCGCTCATTAAGTTCACCAATGATGCTATTTACAAGATGATTCTTGTGTATTATGGTGGTTGGAATTGAGTCACCAACAATGGTTATATCAAGATTAGATACATTCAGATCATCTTAGTGCGAGGCAACTTCATCTTATACTGTAGGGGAGTTGTGAAAATAATCAAAGACTGTTTTAGTTTTTGCTTCAGCATCAGCAGCACTTTGATAACTTCCATCATTTGAAGTTCTTTCAGTTTCAACTGGTGGTGCAACATGATCTTGATTTCTAACTTCAGTGGATGGTTCTTCTGAAGGAGATTGTTATATGCTTGGACCATCTTCAGTTGCAACACTTTGATTTTGAACTGATTGTCTGACCGGATCAGCTTGCAGAGGTACATCTTCATTAAGTTGCTTAGCATAAATTGGAGGAATCATTGAAAAGTCATTCCTTCTTTCTACTAATGATGAAGATTCAGCTGATTGAAGGTTTCCTGTATCAGACAAGTGATATTGATCAAATGATTTTGTAAAGGAGTCAATATCAAACAACCAGTCAGGATCATTTGTAGATTTGGAAAAGAGTGTTCCAGGAATTGAACATTTATTGATTCATCAATTATGTTTAATCTAGGACTAAACAATCTATAAGCCTTTGAGACAGAAGAATAGCCTACAAAGAATCCTTTATCAGACTTGGATGAAAACTTTCCCAAATTGTCTCGGGTGTTTAGTATCGAGACAGGACAACCAAATGACTTAAAAAATCCAATAAATGGTTTTCTTTGAAAGATTAGTTCATAAGGAGTCTTGTTGCTTTCTTTTACAATCAAAGTTCTATTTTGTACAAAGCACGATGTGTTAAATGCTTCTGCCCAAAAGGTAATTAGCAGTTTAGCATCTGCTAACATGGTTCTTGCTGCTTCAATTAGTGTTCTATTTCGCCTTTCAGCTGCCCCATTTTGTTGAGGAGTTCTAGCTGCACTAAATTAATGAGTAATGTCTTTGGTTGTACAAAATGAACTCATGTCTTCATTCTTAAATTTTGTCCCATTATCACTTCTAATTGTTTTAACTTTATGATCAAGCTGGTTTTCAATTTTAGTGATAAAATCTTTTATTAGTTGGGACGCTTCATTTTTATGAAGTAGGAAGAAGACCCATGTAAATCTTGAAAAGTCATCTATGATCACCAAACAATACTGTTTCTTTCCATTATCATAACATGAGTTGGTCTGAAAAGATCCATATGAAGTAACTTTAATGGAGAATCGTTTGAGTTCACTAGCTTTGGCTTGTGAGAAGATTTATGTTGTTTTCCTTTGAGACATGTTGAACAGTGGTCAATAAAGTGAAATTCTTTCTAAGGCAAACCAATAACATGATTTCCCTTGACCAATCTGTTCATATTTTTGAAAGTTGTGTGTCCCAAACATCTGTGCCAAAGCTCTGACTCATTAAAAGATGCTTTTGACAGTAGACATGTTTCTTCTTTTGGTAAAGCAGAATTGAGGTTTAAGACATAGGTGTTATTCTTCCTCGGGGTCTTCAAGACAACCCATTCTTCAGAAATTTGAAATCCTGGTTTCAAAATGTAGCAATGAGTGTCAGTGAAATGAGTGGAATATTTCTTGTCACAGATCTGAGACACGTTGAGCAGATTGAAATTTAGTTGTTCACAGTAGTTCACTCTATCAAAGCTCAACATCCCATTTGTCACAGATCCTTCACCAGTAATTCTACCACCTTATGAATCTCCACCAAATGCCACAGTTGTTCCTTGAATATGCTTGAAGTCATGAAGGAGGGAACGATCTCCAGTCATGTGTCGGGAACACCCACTGTCCACATACCATAAATTGTTGGACCTGTATGAGTGACCCTGCAAGCACAAAGAGAACTAATTAGAGTGTGAAATCCAAGCCATGATGGTCTTAGGTTTCCCTTTCCTATCCATGATAGTAACTTTTTAGTACTTTCCTCTAATTTGTGACTTTGGTGATGAGGTTAATTTCTGTTTATGCCTCGGATGTTTCATCACATCTGCATCAACTGAAGAGTCAGAATAGTATTCAAACCTTTGATCCCTGTTTTTCTTCAAAAATTGAACCCGTTTTTTATTATCAAACTTCCTTTTTGAATCATGAAAATGATGAGTTTGTCTGAAGTTATGTTTTGTATTTCTTTGAACTCTTTTTAACTCTTTTAGATTACTCAAATCATCATCAGACCTGGAAATCATGAACAGTTTATTATGAGAATGACTGTTGATTTTGGGTCTTGTAGATGTGCTTGGTGAAATGGGCTTGTTTTGAGGAATTCTCAGTCCCAATCAGATCAGATGTGTTATGGTTGGTCATATCTCAGATAGAACAATATTTGTTAAAATAACAATTTTTGGTGGAATGATTATTCATGTCATAAATTAAGCAATATTGATTGAAAAAGCACTTATCTGTTCTGTGATTTGACATTTCACACACGTCACAATACATGTGTTTGTTTCTAGACACTGATCCTGGTGTTGATTTCTCAGTGACTTTACCAGTTTTTGATTGACCCTTAGTTTTTTATTTTGGTGAGGAATCATGATCAGTCCTTTTAGCAGTGTGTTTCACAATACTACTAGTCTTGATTTTCCTTGACTGATTTTGCTTTCTTAAACTTTCCAATCCTCTTTTTCTAGTTGGTTCACATGATCTTTATTAAAAATATCAAAACCAACTCCTTGCTTTGGTTTTGATGATTGAGGGTCTGATCTGATTTTTGATTTTGAAACCACTGAGATTTTACTTTTGATTTTTGGTGAAACTTTGTCTGACTTGATTGAATTCTTAGGAGATTTGATCTCACATTCAGATCAACTTTCAGTAGATGGTTTCACAGAATCATCAGATATCATCTTTTCTTTTGAAATTGCAGGAACAAATTTCATAAAAGGCACTATGGATTTAACAGGACTTGTTGGTTTAAAAAATTCACTATCTTGTCTGAGTACTCTTTGATTTTGATAGGATGACCTAACTTAACTTTCTCCTCATTTGTTTCAATGTAAACACTTGGTTTATTTTGAGGATTAGTGATTTGAGTTACTATTGACTTAGGTTCAATAGTTATAGGTTCATTTTTATCAAAAAGAGTGACAGACTCAGGCATGATAGTGTAGTTATCATTATATGGTGGGGGACATGAATTGTATCCAATCGAAGTCATATCATTGTGCTCCTTCTGTGAATCTAGCATATCTTGCAGCTTAGCTGAAGACAGTTGAAACTTTTCAACTTTCATTTTAGTAGCTGATTGCTCAGACTTGGATTAGGCTAGCATTTCAGTTAGTTTGTCACTTTCAGCTGCAAGAGTGTACTTTTCTCCATGCAGTTTTTCTATATCTAAGATGAGCGATTTGATTTTTATTTCAAAGCATTTGATTTCTCTTTTATACATCTAAGATTTTATCTTTTCTTCTTTGATTTTAGCAGCCAATTTATGATTATGATCACGATAACCCTGTAATTCAGCAATGCATTTATCACTACAATGATTAGATTTTACCTCAGAAGGCATTGGAGTTGGGCTATCATTGATGTGAGCCATGAGAGCATGATTTTGAAATTGAGGCTTCACTTCCTCGGCATATAAGCTCCAATCACATACTCCATCTTGTCTGATGACAAGTGCATTTGAAGTAGATTGGTTGGCTCCATGAGCTTGATTTGTCAGTTATGACTGACTCTGGTATGGATGTTGATGTTGTTAGTGATGATACTGCTGTTGTTGATGATTGCTTGATTGATAGCTTGAGTTTGGTTATGATGTTGATTGGCCTGAAGTGTTTCTTTGGAATCTGTTGTTGTTTTTTCTAGGAGCATTGCATTCTCTTGAAAAATGACCAGTCATACCACAATTGAAGCATTTGACCTTGGATTTGTCATATCCAAGCTTTGTATTTTCATTCAAACTCAGCTTTCTTCCTTTTCTGAAAAACTTCTTGGCTCTCATTGCTATCATAGCCATTTGCCACTGTAGATCCATTTCTTCCACATCATCTGGATCCATTTCTTCCTAGTCTTTATGGATCAGGTGGGCAGAAGTGAGTCTGCCTCCTAAGTATGCTTCAAAGATTGCAACAAAGGCATTGTCAGTAGCCTTTTGCTCTTCAGATCTTTGTCTTCAGACAAGCCAGTAGGAGTGGCAGTAAACCCTATTGGTTGGGCTGATGTTGATGGCTTGTTTGTTAATGGAGAAGCAATGAAACCGGTCATCTTCACTTGATCTTTTGAGGAGAGAAACCATCATCTTCAGTAATGAAGGCATTTTCCACTGAGTGAGTGTCTGATGGAAATTTATATGCTTCAACAACTCTAGGTCCACTAAGGTTCCTACTCCTTTCATCAAGTTCAAGAGCTTCAATTTTGGCTATCATGATGTCCAAGGTGGTACTCTCTTGATCAAGAGTGTTCTTAAGCATGGTAACATTTTGTTTCCAGCTTTCAGGAAGGTCGTGAAGCATTTTCTTGTTCAACTCCTTGACTTTATATGTAACCCCCATAATCTCTAAATCATTCACCAGCTGCACAAATCTATGCAATTATTTGGAGATTGACTCCCCCTTGGAGTGATGAAAGGTTTCATATTGATTAACAAGTTTGTCCTTGTTAATTTTAGCCACTTCACTGCCGCCTTCACACATAATCAGCAGTGCATCCCAGAAAGCTTTACCAGTTCCATACTTCTCAAGCCTTTTCAGCACATTCATTTTTAGTGCTTGAGTCAGAATGGAATAAGCTTTAAGATTAATTTTTATCTTTTTGTAATCATCATCATCAAGAGTAAGATCCTCTATGGGTATTCTTGTGGTTTTGTATAGAGCAGCCTGATCAGCAGAAAGTGTTACTGGAATGTGAGGCCCTTTACATATGGAAATCCAATAGTTCGGATCTACACCTGTATGTAATTCATAAACCTAATCTTCCATTGCTTAAACTTAGATTTGTGTTTAAACATTGGAGGTTTAGGAGTATGACCAAGTTCAGAGAAATTATGTGAATCCATGTTAATAAGCTATTTTTAACTTGTTTAAGTACTGATTAGGTTGATTATTAAGTCCTCCTAGTCTAGTAAGTCCAAAAACAGTCTTATAATACCAAATCTGCTTAGTAAATAGCAGAAAGTTGTTAGAACTTCTTTTGTTCAGTTTTGATTTTAGTTTCTGGTATGATTTTATGTTGAGGTTGCTGTTCACAGATCTATTTTTAGAGGTTGATGATAAATGAACAGTGACCGTTGAGGTATTTCAGCAGATATTCACTTTGTATGCTGAATAGAGGTAGTTGAACACTCTATCAGCAACTCAATCACCAGATCAATCGAGTTCAACTTAGATCTGAGCAGATCTGAAGAAGAACCGACAGCCAAAGCTCTGATACCAATTGACTGGGTATGAGCATGATATCTCTGTTGTTGTGAAACAACAAGGACTGAGTATGATATTGAGTCAGTGATTGTATGGTGGAATCATACAAAAATAGAACATTGAATGCAAGAAATACTCATAAATTCTTCTTTGTATTGATTGAGATGAACGGTTACAATAAATGCTAGGGTTTGAGCAATATACAGTAACTGAACAACTTGTTGACAAAAGACAGATATTCGGATTGTCTAAGGTTATCCGAAAGTCTAGAGTAAAAGTCTAAGGTCTTCAGTCGCCTCACATACGAGGTTGTCTATTCTATTTATAGGCTGACATGAAGCCTTTACAAAAAGACTAAACTACCCCTATACATAATCTAGTCTATAAAAGGTCTTCATCGGCATTTCTTTTATTCATCCATATTGACTAATGCGGATGTGTTGAGCTCTATCAGCATTTGTTTTTCTTCAACCGCATTAGTGTTTGGTCATCAGCATTGAGAAATGCGGATGAACAAACACTTAGCGCATTAGTTAATGTGGAAGAGTAAATCGTTGGCAACATTTGTTCGGCTGTCCGCATTTGTCAATTCGGAAGAACAAATATTTGTCAGCATTTGTTTGGCTGTCAGCATTTGTTAATGCGGATGAACAAATACTTGTCAGCATTTTTTCTTTGGTCATTCGCATGTACAAATGCCAATACCCGACACTTGTCTTCTTTGTTGACACAGATTCTTCATCCGTATTGATTCTTGGACTTAGGGAGAATCCAGTAGAACAACCATCATCCACTACTTGAATTGGCATGTATGATCCTTTCAGGGTCCAACATATACCTATTTAGGCTAGGAAACTCGATGCATGTGAAAAGTATATATATTTTGATAAACGGTTTTTCACACATATTCATTTTAATTGGTTATTACTAATACTAAACTAGTGATGATAAGAATCGAGTATCAATCCGTGGACACACCAAGCCTACTGACCATCTTAATGACTGACTACCACAATTGATTTATGTTTGAGAAAATAATGAGTTGCATTGATGTAATTTGATTTTTAGGCTTTTAGAAATAATTAAAATAAAATAAAAGAAGATTGAAACATTCGAATTTAAAATCAGAGAATAAAGGCTATCATCCTAATCAGATTACACTTATGTAACTATGATGAATTGGTGGTGTGATTAAAGATATTGATTAAAGTAATTATGTTAATGTTTGTAATGTGAGTTGATGTAATTTCTCGTCTATCCGCTCGGCAGTGATTAGAACCATGTCAGGTTGAGATTTACTGCTTAGGTCAAAGTCCTAGTATATTAGTAAATCTTTTGTGACTTTTCGACATACGATTTCTAAAAACATAACTTAATGTAAAAAGAGAGTTGATTAGTTTCGTTTCTAACGTACCATTAATTTTAGAAACCGTAACAATTACTGTAGATTTCTCAGACTAATAAAAGAGAACCCTTAAATGATCAGAAACTTAGGTTATATGATTTCTAATAACCATTTCTAGTTCATTAGCCATATATTTATTATGAA